>LOJH01010659.1:505-23323 GCA_001685095.1 Ellobius talpinus
GAAGGAAGGAAGGAAGGAAGGAAGGAAGGAAGGAAGGAAAGAAAGAAAGAAGACCCCAGTTAAATCCAGGACTTGAGTCCACCCTCCACCCTCACCCAGTGGCAGCCTGATCTAGAGGCTCATTATGCCAGTCCCTACTGCAGTCAGATGGGAGAGGCAGGTCTGCAGCTCAGAAAGAGGAGTTGGGCTCCCCTCAGGGATGGGGTCTTCAGGCCAAAAGGGAGCAGGTGCTTTGGCTGTACCCCGACAGGAAGGCCTGCCTGCTCTCTGGGTGGAGGACAGCCAAGGTGGGGGGTGGTGCCATGTGAATCAGAGCCTGTGACCCAGGGCCTGGAGTTGGGGAACCAGTGAGTCAGCTATGCTGGGAGGCTGGAAAGAAGGAAGCCAGGGCTAAAGTGGATGGAAGGCTGGAGTTGGACTGAGGGAATAGAGGCGGTTGTTAGGATGGGATAGGTGGGGACAGGTGAGAGATAAAAGCCACTGCTGTCTAGGAAATGGCTGTGCGTAGCTGGTGCTTTGTGTGGAAGAGTTGAGCTAAGCAGGAGAAGCCATGTTTGCAAGGACAAGAGGATCACTTCCTTTTCTGGCACCATTAAACAGCAGCACCCTCCCTCTGGGCCTCTGACCTTAAGACCCCAAGGTAGAATTCCAGGCAAAAAGCGACAGACACAGCCTTGCTTGGTTCCACAGGAGAATACCACCTTCAATAGCCTCCCGCTCCTGGTTGCAGTGCAGACTGCCAGTGTGGTCCAAGGTGAGGCCCTGCTCAGGGGCCTAACTGGCTTCCTGGCATGCCACCCCCACCATACCCCTTCCAGGGAGGCTTGCTGAAAGAGGAGTTGGGCAGTGGTGGGGATGGCTGTCTTCCCCGTCTGGTGGGCTCTCTATGGGTTCCAGGGGTTTGTCCCTGGCCCCTGGGTACCCTCTGTATCCTCTGAGACCCTGTAGCTTTGAGCAGATCTGAAAAAGGCACTGGCTGAGCAGCCTGAAGGTGTGAGAATGCTGGCCCAAGGGTTCCCAGGTTCAGAGGCAGCTTCCCGCTGGAGCCAGGCACTGGAGGGGCTGGAACAGCGCAGCCGCCCCTACTTACAGGAGCTGCAACAATATGAGACATACAGGTGGGTGGCACCTTGGGCCTCCATTCTATCCCCGTCCACTTCTAGCCTAACAATACCTCTGCCTCCTTTTAAAGTCAAGAACCCTAACTCTTATGGCTTCCATGTTCCACCTGACTGTGTATCCCCAAACCTGAGCCTGGGGACCCCGTAAAAGCTATGAGACCTCAGGAAATGTTTGCACCCCTACTTCTAAAAGATTCAGTCTGGGGGCCTAGAAGCCTAGGTCCTGGGCCAGCCCTCTGGTGCCAGCTGCCTTCCTTCTCAGTGAGCCCCGTACTCTCTCTGCGGCAGGTGGATTTTGGGATGTGTGCTGTGCTCTGCCATACTGCTTGTGGTGATCTGTAACCTGCTCGGCCTCAGCCTAGGCATCTGGGGGTTGTTTGCCAGGGAGGACCCCAGCCACTCCGAAGCCAGAGGCGAGGCTGGAGCCCGCTTCCTCATGGCGTAAGAAGGGCCCAGGGGTGATGGGGGGAGAAGGGGCCTTCACTGCTGGGTTGCCAGATTCTTCCTGGTATGGCAACAGGAGTAGAGTCTGGAAAGTCAGGAGATTGAGACTTGGTGCTGACCTGGTCCCCACTCCTTGGGTGACTCTGGGTGAAGCAATGACCTCTCTGGGCCCCGGTGTCCTCCTCTATCTAAGGGGATTGGGCTGATGCAGGGACAGCCCCGGTAGTAACTATAGTATACCCACAAGCCCAGACAAAGTTCCAGAATCCTTAGCTCGGCTTCTAGGCAGCCCCAAAGCCATCATCAGGAGGTGACAACAAAGGCAGAATCTGCTTGCCATCCTTAAACTAGATGGCCTTTAAGACCAAGGCTGCCACATATGGTTGGTCAGGTTGTTCATTATACAAGGTGCCCAATCAAAGGGATTAGCCAGGAACTGAAATCCACCCCACACTTCACTCTCCAAGCCTCATGGCCTGGCATGGGGCTGTGGCCACTCACAAAGAAGCTCTCTAAGTCAGTGGCCCTGGTGAAAGGGCCCTTACTGCTCAGTCCCTTTGAAGTGTTATCTATGTAGATGAGTCATGTCTGCTATGCCAGTGACTACTTAGAAAGGTGAGCATAGGGATGGGTCACTTCCATAGACTTTAAGTCCAGAAATGGCTCTTTCAACAGGCAGGTATCCTTCCTCTAGGGTTCCAGGGCAGCAGGCCCAAGCAATTGGATGGGGGTGGGGTGGGGGTGCCAAGAAGCTGCCAGGAGTGCTGGATTATCCTTCTTTGCCCAGGAGGCATGCCTTGTTGTCAGTCTATGGCCTGTGCACGTCCCAGGATGTGGGTGGGGACAGGCCTGGTCCAAGGCTGTCAGCTTTCACATTCCTTCAGCCATGTCTCTCGCCTCCAGAGGTGTGGCCTTCAGCTTCCTCTTTGCAGCCCCCCTCATCCTCCTCGTCTTCGCCACTTTCCTGGTGGGTGGCAACGTGCAGACGCTGGTGTGCCGGAGCTGGAAGAGCGGAGAGCTATACGAGGTGGGTCTGGGCCTGCTCCAGCTCAGAAGGAGCTGAAGGGAGTTTGAGCCAAGAAAGTGAGTCAGAAGGAAGTGGGAGCCAGAGGCACAAGCAGGAGAGAGGGACAGGAGGAAGGAGGACGAGAATGCGCGGGGTGTGGGGGGCAGATAGAGAGACACCCATGAACCCAGAGCCCCTGTGTACGCCCCAGGTCCCAACAATGACTCCAGGTGATGGGACCCACATTCTCTCCTAACTCTGAGTCTGGAAAGGGCACTGTGCTGAAGGCCCTGCTTATACCACTGCCAGAGATTTATGGGCAAAGTCCCCATGAGGAATCAGGGCATAGAATCATTTGAGTTAGAGAGAGTAACGGGTGGCACCGAGCGTCAGGGCAGTTCTGCCCTTCATCTCTCTATGCCCCACTTCTTCCTGTCTACTGGCAGTTTGTAGACACCCCGGGGAACTTGCCCGCATCCATGAACCTGTCCTACCTTCTTGGCCTGCAGAAAAACATCAGCATCCTCCAGGCCTATCAGTGAGTAGGAGATCTGGGGTTGGGGCTGGAGCGGGGAAATAGAAGGGAGGTACAAAAGTGGGTGTCCCCCTTAGGGTGATGCCAGCCCCACCTGCCACCCCTGGTGGCTCTTGGTTGATGGGTGTCTTCCTTCCCCAGACAGTGTAAGGCAGGGGCAGTACTCTGGAAGGTTCTACAGCTCAATGACTCCTATGACCTGGATAAGCACCTGGATATCAAACAGGTAAGAAAATGTTCTAGAAGGCTGTTAAGACTCCACCCCTCCTATGCATCCTTTTCTTCTGTTCTTCTGGGGCATTGTCTCTTAACTCATCTCTTATCAAGGTACCTCAAGCCAGAGGCCTTAGCAACCAACTCAGGGCCTATCCAGGGCTTTAGCTATGGGAGATTCTAGGGCCGTGAGTGGGTGAGTGAGTAGCTGGCTACCTTGAGCATCTCTGAGCATGTGCACCAGGGAAAGCTTAAGCACAGGCTATGGAGGAGAGCACAGGGGCAGTAAGAGTGGGGGCGGTGTGTCTGGATGAGGACAGGTACTGGGGTGGCATGTTCTAGCTGAGAGTAGACCGGTGATGCTCCTGAGCCAGCGGGGTGACACCTGTAGAAAGCTCATCGGGGCCTGCTGCACCTCAGAGCCAGCTGTTGGCTGTGGCAGATTCTATCCCCACCCCCACAAGAGTTTCAGGTTGCTGGTCTTCCCCGGGACTCAGGTGGCTCATTTGCCGGAGGCGGTGCAGGGAGTTAGAGTGGACTTTGGTGCAGAAGCCGGTGGAAAGGCAGAATGGAAGCGATGGAAAGCAGAGGCCCTGTCAGTACTGACAGGAGAACGCTTCAGAACCAGGGAAGGGGGCACACTGTAGAATGAACATGCCGTTTTTCCTCTCTCCATCCTTAGGAAAGGCGAGGAAGAGGGCCCTGAAGAACCATTTCTCCAAGCATGTCTTAGGAAGCACTCCTCCCATGCCCCTCCATACCCCAGCTAGTACTGTTGCTGCCCACACAAAACTAGCTCATTTTGGTGCTCCCAAGAAACCACTTGGATTTATCTTCATCCCAAGTCATGGGATGGCACAGTCAAACAAGATCAGTCCTGACTCGATGCCTTAAGTCATGGCTAGGGATGTTTGCTTAATGTCAGTACCTTTTTCCTCCAGAATCTTTAATCAGAGACAGTGACCCCATAGCTGGAGACTCTGCAGGTTGGGCACAGAGGATTGCCAGCCCTGGTGGCTGGAAGTCATCTCAGCCTTAGGTGATCTCAGCCCCGGAGAGAGGAGGGGTCCATCTTACAGAAAAGTGTGGGCCAATGAGGCTCTGGTTCTGAGGGACCAAGCAGTTCTTTGAGGTTGTATGGTGATCTTGAAGAAACGTCTCAGGAGAGACTCTAAGAAGCCAATCTGCATAGATCAGAAAGATAAAATGTGCCATCCAGGGCACCAGACTGCTGCTTCATGACCCATCCCTGTCAGTTATTTCTGGAATGCTGCTACCAAGAGAGTTGGAGCCCCCTCTCCCTGGAGGAAGGTTGCTAGTAAGGTGGGAAGAGGCGACCAGAGATGGGCTGCCTTCTGATATTGAAGCTGAATGTCATGTCCACAAGACAGGCAAATGCTGGCTGTCTTTCCTGGAAATGTGGGTGTGTCATTCACTCTTCATCCATTCATTCATCAGTTCATTCACAAATCTACAAATTGGATCTCACCGACCACTTGACAGACTCTGCTGCAGATGAGGGACCTTACAGTAGAAGTGTCCAGGTCCCTGGTACTATTGAGCTGATGTAATTAACAAGCCCAGGGATAGGAGACTTGAGAGTATAGGTGCTGTGAAGACCTTACTACAGGATGTGATAAAGAAGGGCCAGAAAGCTACTTTGTATCAGGTGGCCAGGGAAAGTGTTGTCTATTTCACTCTTTGTGGGGGCCCGCCATCCAGTTCCCAAATAAATCACTCATGGAGGCTTATTCTTAGTTATGAATGCCCAGCCTTAACTTGGCTAATTTCCTACCAGCTTTTCTTAGCTTAAATTATCCCATATATCTTTGGTCTCAGAGCTTTTATTTTTCTATTTCTATATACCTTACTTTACTTCTTTCTCCGTGACTTGCTGTGTCATTGGGCGGCTGACCCCTGGTGTCCTCTTCCCTTCTCTTGCTCCCCGAATCCTTCCTTCTCCCAGATTTCTCCTCATATTTATCCTTTCTGCCTGCCAGCTCTGTCTATTTCTTTCTCCTGACCCACTGTTGGCCATTCACCTCTTTATTAGACCATCAGGTGTTTAGACAGGCACAGTAACACAGCTTCACAGAGTTAAACAAATGCACAGAAACAAAAGTAACACACCTTAAAATAATATTCCCTAACAGGCAAGTCTGTGCCAGAGCCCAGTTGTCACATGGTTCCTGGAAGCAGGCCAGGACTCTGAGTAGAGTTCTCTTGGGAGCCCGCAAGGGTGTGACCACCTGGAAAACCGGGTGATGGCCCTTGAGCCAAGTGACCAGGCTCAGCAATGTGCCTCATCCTGTCTTCTCCTCCAGTACACCCAAAAGATCCAGGATGAGCTTCAGAACTTCAAAGTGGATGTGAAGGATCTAGACCTGTTGAGTCCCGCTGCCCGCCGGGACCTGGAGGCTTTGCAAGGTAGCAGGCTGGAGAAAATCTACTATGGAAACTTCCTGGTACAGGTCAGTGAGGGGCACATCTGGTGACCCAGCAGGATGTGGCACTGAACAGAAGGGCCAGTCTGTGTGTGTTTGGCCTCTTTCCAGCTCCCCACAGTCTCTCTGCTCCTGGGACTTCTTCCTGTTAAGGAACTAGGACACTTCTCCAGGTCCTTTAAGCAGGACCACGAGTCGCTGTTCATGGTCCTGAACCCACTGCTGCTAAGAATGGTGGTGTCATACCGAGTTTCGCGCATGTATGGGTGTTTTGCCTATATGTATGTTTGTGTACCATATGCATGCAGTAACTGTGGAGACCAGAAGAGGGCATCTGAAACCATGAGAGTAGAGTTTTAGATGGCTGTAAGCCACCAAGTGGGTGCTGGAAATCCAACCTGGGTCCTCTGGAGGAGCAACCAGTGCTTTTAACTGCTGAGCCCTCTCTCCAGCTGGACACTGGCTTTTCTTCAAATCATTCCAGAGAGCATCTTTATTTCTCTAGTCCATTGGACTCTGAAACACTTCACTCTTTCAGTTCAAACTCACCATGACTCACGTCACAATAGGCTTAGCTGGAGCTGGGAATATGGCTCAATTGGTAAAGAGCTTGCCTAGCATGCACAAAGTACTGGGTTCAATCCCCAGTGCTACATAAAGCCTGATGTGGTAGCACATGCCTGAAACCCAGCACTTGAGAGGGAGGAGAAGGATGTGCAAGCTTGGATTCAGCCTTGGCTGTACGAGACCTTCTCTGAGATAATAGAGATGCAGGTCGGGGTAGAAATGATTGAACGTAGTTGGAGCAGGGCACATTTGACAAGTCTGAGAGTTCAGAGGCTGAGGGTATCCAGGGACATCTGGGTTCAGCCTTCTTGGTGTCTCCTGTCTTCCCTCAGATCCAGAAGCCTGTAGTGGGGACTGACATGGAGCAGCTGGCGCAGGAGCTGGAAGGACTGGCCCAGGCTCAAGTGAGAAGAGAGCAGAGACCCTGTAGCCAGACAGCCGTCAAGAAGGAGATCTGGCCGGGGGGGACCACTAGGAACGCTGGGATTGGAGAGGGGACAGGAACAGAGGCAGGGGACTGAGGGCCCCACCCACAAGTGCTGAGGCTTTTTTCCCTACTATTGGGCTGAGGGTCTGCAGCTTCAGCTCCCATTCAGGCCCTGCTGTCAATTGCTGTGTGGCCTTGGGCAAGCCATTTTGCATCTCTGGACCTCTGTCATTGTATCTACAGACTGCCCTAGTCTCTGAGCAGATGGAGTTTCTGGCCTAACCTCACACAGCTGGGCCAGCTTCAGACTCTGCCAGGACAGTGCTGTGAGGACACCCCCCAAAGGACACGTGCACTCCCCACAGGAAGCCTCTCTTTGTATTTACAGATATCTCAAGTTTCTGAAGTTCTCCCTGAGACACCTCAGACTCCACAGCCACCTTGACCCTGGGTAGAGCAGAGAGCATGGCCCAGTTTTAGCTGTGGTTGCTACAGCTTACGTGGTGCTGTGGCAGATTTGGTAGCATCCAGCTCAGGGAAGACCTATAACAGGGAAAGTCTGAGCTTGAGGATTTTCTCTCTGAACCCAGCCCTTTTCACCTCCCTCGGAGGGCTGCTCTTCCTGTTGGGGTGGGGACCCTTCTAATCCTTTGGTCTGCCCTCAGAATGACTCTGTACTGAGGCAGCAACTACAGGAGGAGGCCAGAGAGCTCCGAAGCCTCTACCAGGAGAAGGTCATCCCCCAGCAGAGCCTTGTGGTAAGCTTGGAGGGAGCCTGGGACCGGAGGGATGGAGAGAGGGCGGTGAAAGGAGGAAGGGGCCTGCTGCGTTCTCCATTGCCTGCCTCTCAATCCTTGCCTCCAACAATCCTGATTCCTCCTCCACAGGCCAAGCTCAACCTCAGTGTCAGGGCCCTGGAGTCCTCTGCCCCAGATCTGCAGGTGGTTAATGGGAGTGGGAGGGTGGGTCGGAACAGGGGGCACTAGAGGAGGACAGGGCAGCTGCTTTGAGATTTCTGCTCTGTCTTGTCCCATTGGAAGGTGAAGGGGGAGGAGGAAAGGGGTCAGATCATTAAGGACCTCTTTTGTTGGCCTCTGGGTCCTAGAGCCTGCCCTTCATCTGTTAAAATGATGTGCGGTATATTGTAGGATGGATGGATGGATCGGTGGGTGAGTGGATAGATGGATAGCTGATTTGGGCTGTTGTCTCCTGCAGGTGGATACCGCAAACATTCTTGGTAATGTCACTCGTCTGAAAGGAGAGCTGCCTGCCCGGACCAGCCACATCGTGAGGAATGTGAGTTGGGGCAGGGAGTGTCTACCACAGGCTTTCCCTCCAGCTCGACTTTCACTGTGGCTCCCATGAGAGCCAGGCTTGTCCTGATGATGTCAGACGTGGAGGGGTGTAGGGAGGCAGGATCCCTGCCAACCGTGGGCTTCTCTTTCCTGTAGGCCTTTGAGTGTTTCCTGACCAGGGAAATGGGCTACTTCTCTCAGTATGTGGCCTGGGTGAGAGAAGAGGTAAGTGAGGGCTAAGCACCCCACCTGGCCTCAAAATGTACCCACCCCAGTTGACTAGCTGTGGAGCCCTTTAGGGGTACCCTAGGCCTTTGGAATTGGACCCAAACTCCCAGACCTGCCATCTGCTCACAAAATGGATCCTTCCCACCCCACTTCTACCCCCAGTCCTTTTGTGAGACCCAAGTATGGGCTAGGTTGACCATAGCTTTCTAGAACATCCCATCTACTCCTTGCCCCTATGCCTCTCCATGGATAAGTCCCTCACCCTGCTTGTCTAAGGCTAACCATCAAAGCTCAAAGCTCGCCTCCTCTTACACATCCCAGGGGCCTTAGGTTCTGGGAAAGATCTGAGCTGGGGTTTGGCTTGCCTGTGAGTGTCATGTGTATATGCATTTGAGGACAGGCATGTGTGTGCATGCATGTTGCCTCTCCAATAACAATGACTTACAACCATACTGAGGGACAGAGTAAGACTCACATGTGGGCTGGTGAGTGGATGAAAGGAACAAGAGCTAAGCTGAGCAGGAAGTTCAGTGTCCTAACCTTCCTGGGGACCCATGACCATTATATCTGTGCATGCACCTGCCACTCCGTGTTCACGTGTGAGGTGGACCCCAGCTATGTTCCTGAGCTTCTGTGTTCCTCTTGGCCTCCTCTTCAGAATGTGGGGTACACATCTGTGGGTCCAGGTGTCTTCCCATACACCTGTCTCATGTTGGTACCACAGGTGACACAACATATCGCCACCTGCCAGCCCCTCTCTGCAGCCCTGGACAATGGCCATGTGATTCTATGTGACATGATGGCTGACCCCTGGGTGAGTATCCCCAGCCTGTCACGGATACAGAGTCCAATGGACAGGGACAGGAGGGCATGAGGCCGGGCGTGTGGAGTCAGTGCAGAGCCTGTGGGCATGGGGATGGTGGGAAGGTGCCATCTGCCCAGCCTGGTGAGCTGACCTCATGGCTCCTGTCCAGAATGCCTTCTGGTTCTGCCTGGGGTGGTGCACCTTCTTCCTCATCCCCAGCATCATCTTTGCTGTCAAGACCTCCAAATACTTCCGTCCCATCCGGAAACGCCTCAGGTAAGGGGCTGCCAGAACAACAGTGGGCATCAGATGTCCAGGAATTCTTTATAGCCATTGGCAGCCATTGGACCACACCCTGTCCAGACCCCTCCCAGGCAGAGAGAGCTTCTGGCCCAGCTCTAAGGAGTACTGGGGCCTGATAGTTCCCACATAAGCCTGTCGCATCTTTCTTGCTGCAACATGATCACCTGGAGGGTAGCTCCTTGGGATTTATCATTCTCTGGAGGACTCCTGAGGCAGGGCCACCTCCAGTCAGCCTGTGCCAGGGCCGATGGTCTGTGCTGGGGGCTCACTTTACTTCTGTGATGTCACAGCTCCACCAGCTCCGAGGAGACACAGCTTTTCCATATCCCCAGGGTCACTTCCCTGAAGCTATAAGACCCACTGGTGAGTCATCCCCCTCCCCCATAATTTCCCTGAACCTGATCGGAGGGGCTAAGATCTGGGGTTTCAGCATGAAGGAGGGGGCAGGAAGGCTTGGGGTCTGGGTCGGTGTGGATGGGACCCGTCCCTTGGCCCCCACCTGCCTTCACCTGATTTCTTTTTAGTTTCTAACAGGCAAGGTGATCCCTGGGGATTTCCTGTCCTCCTTCTTTGTCTCAGCCTGGACCAGAAGAATTCTGTAATCCCCTTCCCAGAGCACAGGCTGGCCTCCGGTGCTAGCCTCTCCCCTCTCCTTCTCCAGCTTCCCTGGTCCCACCTTTGTACTCTTCTCCTTGTGACCCAAATCATACTCAGCCCTTACTGAACTATAGAGCCAACAGGTTCTTCTGGGTACCTAGCCCTTGTCCTCCTTGCTGTGGTATCCCAGCAACAGGAAGGGCCTCTTTTCCACCCACGGGAGCTCCTTCTCTGGTCTTTAGGTGGACTCAGGTCCTTCCATCTACCCCATCTTTCTCCCTGCTTCCTGTCCAAGTCCCTTTCCCCTTGTCTGAGTTTGACACCCCCCCTGCACCAGCCTCCTTCCTGGTCCCTCCCCAGCTCTTTGCTTGCTCTCTCTATGGACAGGCCTGTCTGCAGGCTGAGCTGTCCTGTCTGCACCCAGGGTTATAAATAGCCGTGCTGGCCCCATCTTCCCTCTGAGCACTGGCTCCTAAGAGCGGAGCAGGGATGTAGACCACATGGGCCCCCCTCTTTGCCTCAGAGACAGTAGCATGGGTGGCCCCCACCAGGAAGGATCTGGTGGTGAGAACACAGTTTTTCCCTCCCCTTTCCACCCTGCGCATACAGCCTGGGATCACCCCTCACTTGTCTCTGTGTGGTCCCTATGTGCTGGACACTGGGTCCGGAAAGGACAAAGAAAAGAGAGATGATATGGACCGAGTCTCTGTTCCATTAACATGTTGTCACTTCCCTAAGTTTTGCCTCTGGGTCCCTGAAGCTGGATCCCTAAGGCTGAGGTTCAGTATACACAGTTTAATGAACATCTGTGGGAAGAATCCCATGGCCTCTTTGACTGCAGGCACCCTGGGACTGTGCAGCAATTCAGTGTGAGGAGCAGAGCCTGCCTGGCCATGTGATTCACAGCCTGGTTCTGATGCTGCTAGCTGGGGCACCTCAAATATGTGATGTAGGTTCCCCCAAGCCGCAATTTCTTTCTTTGATAAAGTAGAGAGGCTCCTTAGAGCCTGTTAGTAGGGTTGTGAAAGCCAAACATGATGGGTGGAAACCCTTGACAGGGCTTGGTGTGAGCAAGTGCTGCTCGGGAGTTGAGAGCTAGGAGGGCAGAGCCGGGGTCTGGGCATAGAGAGGGATGCCCTTTATGTTAGTGTGTTTCTGGGCATGTTGGTGTGGAATTGCATCTTCTGAGCTAGCAGCAGTTTTGTTGCTAGGACTCAGGATGGTGGTACCTGATGTGTTAAGACTCCTATATTATTACTCTCAAACAAGTTCTTTTGTTTGTTTTTTTTTGTTTTGTTTTTTTTTGTTTTTTTGTTGATTTTTTTTTGGTGGTTTGGGTTTGTTTGTTTGTTTTTTCTTTTTTGGCTTTTCCCAGAGGTTAGAAGTTTTTGTTTTGTTGTTTGTTTGTCTTGTTGGTTGTTACTTGTTATTTGAGGGTGAGGAAGTGACACCCTGTATTTTTTAGATATAATTGATGGGATTTAAACAAATTAAATAAAAGCAATTAAAAATCATTTCTGGTTCTGTCAGAGTTGCTTATCTGATCTATTAGATGCCTGAGCATATTACGTGCAGGTATTTTAAACTGAGTCTTTGGTGCAGATGGAAGGCCCTGGTGACCTGCTCCTGGTGGCTGTCATTGTCTTTGCTTTTGTTGGTTTCATCTTGCCTCTTCTACATGGTAGGGTTGGTTGGATATTGGCACTCTTATATCTGAACATCTGTCAGAACGATTGGCAGCCTTGGGTGACATTGTCTTCCATATTGTGTGCATCTAGCAGTGGCTGAGGACCCAGCGAATGGCACCTTAATCCACTGGCAGGGACTAAAGTTCCCTGGAGAGTGGGTCTGTGCCAAGTCTTCACTCCCCCTACCCCCCACAGCATGTAAGATTTTCCAGGTCCCCTCTTTTGATGGGCGTGGAAGACTTGCCAGGCACCCCCTTTTGATGGGTGTGGCTTTTAACCAGATGTTACTTAAAGCTCTGCTCAGCATCCTTTGGAATCAGAACACATCCTCAGATGGAAATAACCCGCCTTTCCCACCATGCTTTGTTTTATATGATGCTGGGATTTGAACCCAGGACTCCATGTGCTTTAAGCAACCATTCTATCAAATGAGCTACATCTTCATTCCAGCTCTGTGGTTCTTTACAGGCCCCCTTGCTCCCCGCAGCTTAAATACACATCATTTCAAATGCTCAAAAGGCACACACATTACACATTATCTTTTACAAGTGATGTCTAACTGTGAATTATTCCTCGAGTTTAGCACCCAGAAACCTCATCACATCCTTTTGGATGCTGTTTGGAGAAGTAGTAGTTCAGAGGCTATTGCTGTAGGCACTGGTCACCTGGGATGAGGGTGCTGGCACTTAAGAAGCAAAAATAGCTGTAGAGAGAAGCAGATGCCTGCTCTCCTGGTTTAAAATGATGGGCGGTACCTGGCTGGGCTGCTCTGTACAGAAGCTGAACCCTCCCACCCCCGCACACACACACATACACGCACAATGGCAGTTATCATTTGTCGTTGTTGTTATCTGTGGTTGAGCCTGATGAAGCCCTAGGAAATTATCTGGCAACTTCAAGGTCATCTAAATTAGATTTGAGTCCCCTAGTCCTGACCCTGGACATGTTCTACTGGATTCTCCGCTGGTCCCCATCTCCTGTGGCAGCATGGGAGGGAGGCCATATCTCCAGGGAAGTTTGAGTCAGATGTCCTTAGTGTCCCTGTAGCAGGAGGGATGACAGATTGGGGGCCCTGGGAGCTCCGCTAGATCTCCACCTGGTTGCTCAGCACAGGGCCCTGTGGCAGATTCTGCCAAAGAAGCATCATGTGTGTTAGGGCATTTGAGGTCCTAGGTGAACAGCTCTGAGCAGCACAGGGGGCACACAGCAAGGGCCACGTGCCTGGGGCTAGAGCAGAGTGAACAAACATTTATCCACTGAGCTAGGCACTATATATCAGCCAAGAGAGAGGCATACATTTAGCGACTTGGTTTAGAGAAGGAAGGCACAGAGATTGGATATGGGCAAAACCTACCCAGAGGAATCTACAAGGCTGGTGGCACTCCAGTACCCATCGGATTTGCCTGGGTCCAACCTGAGACCTTGCTCAGGCTTGATCACGGATAATGTCCCTCCTCCTCCAAGGACCAAAACCATTTCCTTACCTCTTCAGGCTATGTACTGAGTGAGGAGGCTGGCAGCCAGGCTGATGGAACAAAGCCTTTTCTCCTGGCAAATGAGGCCTTCCCTGAGTCTCTCGGATATGCCATGTGGAACACTTCACACTCCCCAATCTTACAGACAGTACTAAAGTTGTAGACCTGGGTGAGGATGGAGGTGGAGCAATGAGGACCGAGATCTATACCACTCCTGACTGCTGCCCATGGTGATGTGGAACTCAGGGTCAAGACAGCCACCCCCTCATCTATACTGAGGGTACCAAGGAGTCAGGGCCAGTGGAGACTCAAGGGAAGTAAGCGAAGCCCAAGATGAGGGGAGATGCCTCCCTTCACTAAAGCCAGAAGGAAGAGGCACCACAAGCACAAGAGGGGCAGCAGGATGGCTCGCTGGGTAAGGGAACTTGCTGCCAAGCTTCATGACTTGAATTTGATCTCTAGGACCCAAGTGGTTAGAAAACTGACTCCCACAAGGTGTCCTTTGACCTCCACATGTGTACTGTGGCCCTTGCCTCCTTCCTGACCACTTTAAAAAAAAAAGAGCAAGTGGAGTTTGTAGGATTCCCAAAGTTTGGGAAATGTAGGGGACAGGCACTTCCTTCTCCCCTCCGTAGGGTCTTGTTAGCTGTGTAAATGCAGAACTAAGGGGAGGGCTACTGATCCAATTGAAGGCTCCTGTGAGAGTTGTCATGGGACCGCATTGGTTGGCCTGTTCCAGGCCTGGCGGAGGAACAGACTTCAGGCAAGAGCAGGTGCATCTGCCCCTGGGTGTTGGAAGCTCCTTGTTAGCCGTGCTCCCCCAACCACATAACAGCCATGTGGAAGATCTGGTGTGGCCAGAAGAAAGGTCGTCAGGAATGGCTAGGGCTGCTGGTTCATCTTTTGTCAACCTGACACAAGTTCGAGTCACCTGGAAAGACGGACCAGCAACCGCAGAAATGCCACCATCAGACTGGCCTGTAGGGCATTTTCTTGATTAATGATTGATGCGAGAGGACTTAGCCCACTGGGGGCAGTGCCAGCTCTGAGCAGGTGGATGCGGGCTGTATCAGAGAGCAGGCTGAGCAAGCCAGTATCAGGCTTCTTCCATAGTTTCTGCTTCAGTTCCTGCCCTGACTTCCCTCCAGGATGGCTTGTAAGCTGAAATAAGCCCATTCCTCCCACCAGCTGGTCCTGGTGTTTATCATAGCAACAGAAAGCAAACTAGGAAGCTTAACTGGAGGCTGACCACCCCCTCACACACACACTCTCTCTGGGAGCAGGCCTCCTGCCTTTGGAAGTCCAGTTTGGCCCCAGTGGCCTCCACTTCAGGGCAGGTGTGCTAAGAGTAAGCCAAAGAAGAGCCCTAACTGTGCTGTGTGCCTAAGGTGACTAAGAACTGCTCTGTTCCCCTCCCAAGAAGGGTCCTGGGCCTGTCAGGTTTCCATGTGGCTTGTGGCAAAAGAGGTTCCAAGGGTCTGAGGAAGACAGTAGAAGTGACGCCGGGTGTTCACCGTTCAAGCTGTGTCCACTTCTGAGATCTGCAGCATCCGAGGAAGGCTTATTATTTTAGGGCAACAGACACCTCTGGAGCTCTTGTGAGATTAGACCGGCCTCCACCCAGTAGGGGCCCTCTCACAGGTAAAGGCTGTGGGTTGTGGACCCTGAGAGATGTCCCTATCAACTCTCCCAGACTCTCTGCAAGACCCAGACTCAGAAAGGGCCTGAGGAAAAGGTGTGAAGCTGGAGGCTCCCCAGAGCTGTCTGAGGGGCTGGCAAGGAAAGAGTTAAGCTTGAGCCTGGTGTGGAGAGGTCCTGAGCAAGAGCTGAGAATGGTTCTGTTTGCCAGGATTGTAGTTGTATGAATTTCTCTCCTGGAGAGGTGGAATGGGCTCCAGCTGGCTGTAGTGGCCCACGGCTGCATCTTCAAGTGTTGTAGTACAAAGAAGAAAACAGCCTCCTGAGACTCGGAGTCATCCCTCCCTCTTCCTCTTGCAAACTGCACCACATCACACCTCCTAGCCCACCTGAGGAAGCCCCAGTTAAAACCCATCAGCCTTAGCATTGCCAAACCACACTGGGCCTCCTTCTGCATCCTAAACAGACCTCCAAAGACTCTTTCTCTTAGGAAAGACAGTCCGTCCCCACGTGGTAGAGCAAGGCTGAGGTTCACTTGAGGTCTTGCTTTAGCTCTTTTTCATTCCTCCATCTTCCAGAAATTCTGGAAGGACCTTGGAAATGTCTGAGGGCATTGAGAAAAATCCCCGAGATAACCAAAGGAAGAAGGAGGGTCAGGTGACTTGAGGCTCCTAGCAGGGCACAGTTGCCTTGTGCCTGTGTTTTATGTGGGGTACCTGCTGGGTAAGCGGCTGTAGGAGGAGGTTGCTGGCTGCCTGGTAGGCCCAGGAGAAGAGGCCTGTGGACTAGGCTTGCTCTGCCACAGCCTGTTACTCCCCAGGAATGCATCTCAGAGGAGTAGAATTTCAATAAAGGTACCAAGCAGAGACTTGTGACTCTCCAGAAAGAGGTGCTGACTTGGGGAGGACTGCTCAGAAGACCCTGCCTCCTCAGAAAGTGTCCTGAGTAACTTGTCCTGGGCTGTGTAATGACTGGTATCCAAGCTGATCCCTGAATCTTGGACAATTATAACTGGTGGGTAGAAAATTCCCCCCGAACTGGCTCTGATTGGAAAGAAAAGCCTGGATAGCTGTCAGGTCATCAAAGACTCGACTTTACGGGAGTTTTACCATCATTAGCATAGACTGGGATGACCCTTCACTCCAGAGCCCACTCGGGACTCCAAGGCCTCAACCTGCCCTTCCTTGTGGAAACTTGCCTAATGCCCAGAAGACAGCTGGGAGGACTGGCCCTGACCTGGGAGCCTCTGCGGTCCTCATCATCTCCTTTCCCAGAGAGTCCTCCAATCTGCTGAGTCCCTTGCCCAGATGGAAGTCCTGATGGGCAGATGACAGAGCTATCACCCCACTCTGGAGACAGCCTTCCTGCCTCTGGGGGATCAACAGCCTCGGGGGGTTTTGCCCCTAGGGTCTGACGCTTTGAGCTAATTGGCTGACTCAATATAAAGGGGGTGGGACAGGGTAGGGAGGGCAAGCAAGTGCTCCAGGGCTTTCTGGGAAGGAGGGGCCGGCTGGCTCAGCTCTGTTTCCATGGGAACCACTGGCACAGGCAGGCTCCTCAGGGCGCCAAAAAGGGAAACTTGGCGCAGGTTTCAGCACCTGGCTCCTGGTGTATTCCCTGAGAGATGAGAAAATGCCCAAGAGCTTGTCTCCTATGGGACAGGAAGGAGCCTTCCTGGGGATGCTCAGGACCCCTGATTCCTTCTTCCATCCCTAGATCCTACTCCTAGAGATCTGGGGGGGATCCTGTGGCTGCCCAGAATCCCTGAAACTGGGGAAATGTGAAGTGCTTGCTCCAGCTAGGAAGGTTTCCATATTGCAAGGCCTGTGAGGTGTTACACAGAGGTGACTAATGACACAGATCAGTAGAGGTGGAAGAACCCCAGGAGTCACTTCAGTGATGTAATCCCAAGGGCTCCCCTCTTTGTTCAGGGACTGGTGTAAGGGTGGCCTCCTGCTTTCCCTGTGACTAAGAAGGATGGGAACGGACCACGTATTAGAGGGGGGAATGAGAGCCAGGGGCACCGAGAGGCTGAGACACCAGGTTTAGGAGCCCTAGAGAAAGGGAAACTGGGGGATGGAGAGAAAGGGGGAGGGAGGAAGGAAGGAGAGAGAAGAGGGAGGAGGGAAGAGGCAGAGGAGAGGTGGAGCTAAGACCTGGGAGGGAGGGAGAATGGAAGGAGTGGGCAGGGGGCGGGGGAGAAACCTCCAGTGACAATTGCGTCTGGGTCCAAGCAAACATGAGGCAGCTGCCAGCCCGACCAGGCAGTCTGGCTTGTTCGGGCTGCAAAGCGGGAAGGCTAGTGACAGTCCCCTTCAGCTGCGGAGATGCAGAGGACCAAGGTAGGTGCTGATGGGCTGGTGGCTTGCCTGGACTTGGGGGAATCTGGGGCTTGGGTGTTGCTCTTGACTGGGAAATGTCTTCACGGGTGTTCTTAGTGCCTCGTTCCTTGACCCGCTATGCCTGCTGACCCAGTAAAGGGAAGCAATTGTTGGGGGCATCCTATCTGGAAGGCTGGAACTCTGGGCTCTTTTGGATATAAGAAGCTCTGGGTGACTTGGACAGAAGAGAAAGAAGCTTGAGGTTAGTTCCGTGGCTGGTTCTGTTCAGTTAGGTCTCTGGAGCAGAGACCAGGGTAGCTGACCCTGAACCTAGCCTCATTGTCCTTAGTGAGACAGGGGAGCATTGAGACACAAGGGGTCTTGTGCGTGGGGGCTAGCCAATGAACACAGTTTTCAAGTAATCCTTCAGTTAATGAATGAAAACCCCCCTTCTTCTTAAGGCAACATGAGGTCCCCTAATAAGGGCACAAGCAGCTCCATCCACCTCCATGGGGCTGTCAGGAGATGGCAAGAGAGGGGAGGCAAAGAGGCACCAGGCAGAGTTCATTAAACAGTTGTGAGGTGAGGGGAAGGATGGAGCCAAGAAAACTTAGCTGTGCCCCAACTTAGCGTTGACCCTCAGAGAGTCTGGCCTGGAGCCCAGCATGCTGCCCAAAGTCCAGGATGGTCTTGCTTAGGAGGAGGAAGGACCAGATCCAGGTCCAGTTGAACATCCCAAATAAGGAAATCAAGGTCTTATAAAAAGAATAGACATTGGACTGGTATCTGGCAGTCTCTCTTCCCAAGAGATGACTTTCTGCTCCCCGCTCCCCCGTCCATTCCCTATGAAGACAAGCAGCCCAGAGAGGGGTGTGGACTGGTTTCAGGCCATACTGCCCGAGTCCAGGGTACTACCCCTGCTCTGTTTGGTCTATTGCCCAGGAGACTCAGAAGAATGAGCAGATGAAACAAAGCCTTTTGAGTGCCAGAGCAGGGCTCCTGGAAAGGCACAAGTGTCCCTCGCAAGCACTGGACTAGCAGGGCAGAAACATTGGCAGCCCTCTGTCCCAGACTCACATGCACACTGCATGCAGCATGGGCTGTGTACACCCACAAGCATCGGTGTGAGCGTGGACCTCATGGTCATGTAAGCCCAGTCACGTAAACCCTGTGACCGCCCCTGCTCCGCCTCCAGAGTCAGGCAATGTGACTCTGTGTATGCACAGACACAGGGATTTCTACAGCCATGTGTGCATAGATTTGCACACAGCCGGCTCTGTCTGCCAGCAGGGGACAGCCCCCTTTCCTCGCTCCTCTCTGGCGGTTCTAATTTCCAGAAGTCTCCTTGGGACCTTAACTACCACTAATGCTACTAGGTGGCACAGTGAGTGACCAGAGTCCCACAGTCCATTTGGCCATTCTCTTGGCCGTTATGACATCTACCATGTCCAGAATTGGGCACCCATGTAGTTCATCACCTTATACCTGCCCCTGGATTCCTATGTGTAACCTGGTCCACAGAGATGGTGGTACTGCGTGAAGGCCTCACTGTACTGTACCAGCAGGAGATGATGAGACAAGCTTTGTCCCTAGCAGCAGAAGGCACAACAACCAGCATAGGCTGGGAGTTGGTCCCATTTGCAAAAGCCAAAAGCTACTCCCCAAGTTCTGCCCCTGCCTTCTCCCCATACACCCCAGCCATCTCTTTATTGGCCCCCACTTGACCCTGCAGAATGGGCACTAATTGTCTTCATTCTTCATGCTGCCAAAGCTTGGAGTGGGCACTGACTACAGTGGCAGGNAGGCCTCCTGAGCCAAACCCTTTGTCAGGAGGAGTGAGCCAACAGCATCCAGATTCTGAGGTGGCAAGATATCCTCATGGATCAGTTTGTCCCTGGGAGCCTCTCCAGCATCTTGCAAGATGGACCTTAATCCATTCTGTTCAAAAAGACAATAACTGAGTACCTAGACAGGGTAGAGATGGAGGTGGCCCTGAAGGACCACCCTTCCCTCTAAGCCACTCTCCTCATGTAGCCTACGACGTAGTTCTTGGTATCGTTCTTCCTCTGCGGGTGAGGAAAGGAGGTGGATCCTAGGCTGCAAGCAGTGTTGGAACTGGATTTGAACTCTGTCTTGTCCTCCAGAGCACAGGCCCCAAGCACTGGGTGGGGGTGGCAGGCAGGGAGTGGCAGGAGCAGACTCCAGGGGAGTCTTTATCCAGGCAACCAATGAGGGCTGACTCTAGAGTTTGTGACCTGCTTGTACCTTCAGCCTGCTGCTTAATGACACAAGTGGGATTCTGCCTTGGCCACAAGCCCTGCCTACATTAGCCCCTACTTCTCCTTTCAGGGCTGTGGATCTCGAGGTGTGAGTGAAAGAACCTATATTTCCCCATTCCTCTTCTTTTCTGTTTCTTATAACCCAAGCAGGCTTTGCTATGTGCCAGAGAATGAGCTTGAACTTCTGGTCCTCAGCCTCTAGGTTCTGAGCAATGGGATTACAGATGTGCCCCCACCATACCAGTTCGTGCCGGGGCTCAAACCCAGGGCTTCATACACACCAGCAAAGCATTCTAGCAACGTAGCTCACCTCAGTCCAGTCCCCGTTTATCATCCTCATCTTCCACAAAAGTAGAGAGCTGTTTGGGCTGCTCAGGCTGGCCTTAGGGGCACCCTCTGCTCCCTTGACCCTCTGGGCCTCACTGGGATTCTCAGGAGCAGTTGCAGGCTCCCCCAGGAGGAGGAGGAGAGTTTCTGCCTCGGCCAGCCCTGCCCTGTGGGGAAGCGTGCACAGTGTGGGTGACTCACAGTGCTCCCCCAGCTCCCGGCCCCAGCTGACTGATGTTTTCCCCCCTTGAACAGGTGCATCTGTCAGCTGCGATCAGCCCACATCCTAGAACACCACAGAGCAGTCATGTGACAGTGCCAGAGCTGGAGCTGGGGGAGCTGGCAGGGCAGAAGGACAGCCAAGAGGGGCCTGTCCCTCTGTGCTCCCTGTCCTGTGTCAGCACTCCGTCCAGCTGTCCCTTGAGTCAGGCTGGTGCCCCACTCCTACTCTGTGAGGCAGAGCGGAGACACTAGGCTAAGGGCATCATCCCCAGCCCCGTCACCGCTGTCTTCTGCTGCCTTCAACATATGGGTGACCTCTGGGACAAATAGGAGCTCCTTTTCCCTGGTGCCATGCCCATGCCAGGCCTTACAGTAAAAGCCTCTCTCTGGACAGGCTCTCTGAGCAGTGGTCCCAGGCAGCTCGGTTCCAGATAGGGCTCTGCCCCCATGCCGCTGAAGCAAACTTGCCTTTCTCTGGGCTTCTAACTTCCTGCTGGGATTCAGATATGCCCATAACCTCTGCCTGGGCCCCAGATGGGCTCAGGCCCTTGTGTTGTCCTATGGGCAACTGGGAATACCATCCCGCAGCTGTCACCAACGCCCCATAAGTATACAGAAAAATGACAAACCCATCAGCTCCTGTCCTCACTATTTGGTACTAGAGAGTCCTGACCACAGAGGCAGTGGCTTGGTGAGGGCTCGGGGCTGCCCCTGTGGTCTGGGAGCCCTGCCTCTGCATCAGATGGGTCTGGGATCAGCACTAGCTCCTTTATGTCTCAACTGTGTGAACACAGACAAGTTACTTTGCCCCTCAGTGCCAGGGTCTCATATCACCAACCTCCTAGAAGGATAAAATCCTTTACTAACACATTTAGCCTGAACCTTATATATCTAGTTGCTAGAGTATAACCTAAGAAGGCATCCTGACAGAAAGAGTTACTAATGAACAGCTTAAGTCTACCTGAGTTATGGAGCGTCCTCATTGCCAAGGACAGGGGAGCGCTTGTCCTGGCAAGTTAGCAGGCACCAGACACAAGACTGGGACTGTCCAGTTCCATCCTCCTCTGCTGCTGCAACACCCGAGTCTGAGGCCCAGGGACATATGCATACATACATGTGCACATGTGAGGGTATGTACATCCCAGCACATGCTCCCACCTATAGGGACAATGTGACTGTCTCAGCTTCCCCTGCCAGGGTGAACTACCTGGCTCACATCTGTCTGTGTCAGAGTGGGTGGCTGACTTAGGATTGCAAAGATTCCCAGTCCCTGGGGGCCTGCACGACATAACACCCACCAGCGCTTTCTGCCATCTGTCCCATTCGATAGAAATAGAGCAAACAACCAGTGGGTGCTGGGTGAGCCAGCATGCATCTAGGCAGTCCCTGTAAAGGAGGGGTGCAGGTTAGTCCCACATCTGTTTCAGACCCTGGCCTCAGGACAGTCTTCCTGGAAAGGAAGGGGGGTGGGAACCTGGAGCACCCATAATACCCTGTCAAGGCCCAGGAATTTCTGTCAGGTGGGATAAGTGCTCTAACCATTAGCTGCACTTCTAATTCTACAGAGTAGAGGTTTTGGAGTTTTGGTTGTTTTGTTTTTAATAAAAATGAGCAGGCAGGCAATGTGGTCCCCAGGTAGCAGACCCCTCCTGGCCCCTTAGATCTCCAAGCACAAGGTTCCTGAGTTTGGAGTTTGAGAATTGCTTTTGCTGCCTTGCACAGGCAATACAACCTCTAACTTGAGCCCAGGAAGATAATTGCCCTGGTGGGTAGGGGGCTCATTGGCATACATGGCTTCACCTGTGTTTCCTGTACCTCTGGGAGGGCATTCTATGATTCCTATCTGCAGATGAAGAAACCAGGGCTTGGGGTAGTCAAGTACCTGGTCCAGGATTACCCAGTGAGAACATGAGGGCCCAGCATTCAAGTCTCTGGCTGACTGGCTATGGGCCTCTTCCCTCTGTACTCAGTTGCCTGAAATAACTCCAGCCTGTTCCAGATCCCCCCACCTGCCCAAAGCAAGGTGCAGCCTCTGCACCAGCATCCAGTGTGTCCTGGTCACTTTTAGAAAGCTTCTCACTGCTATTTTCATCCATGAGGTAGTGTGCTCATCTTCTTTTGTGGTGTGTGTGTGTGTGTGTGTGTGTGTGTATGTCTTTGTGAGTGTATATATCAATGTGCTTAGAATGCACATATTTGCCTGATATACCTCTGGAGAACTGCTAGATATTTTGATAGAAGTATGTCAGCCTTTAGCTATACAGCATTTGACTAGCATATGCCCACTGAATGCCTCTACCAATCTTCCCCAGGGTTGACATTTGGAGTTCTCTGCGACCAGAGACTACACTGGTTGCCAAGGTTCTCACCTTTGGGAGCCCCAATAGTCTGACTCCATCTTCTTGCCAGACAGACTCTCACAGGAGGTGTTTTTTGCAGGTCATTAGCAGTGTGCTGGGCAACTGTCCCATGGGCATCATGGCTTTCGGGGAGCCTGTGTAGGGTGAGGAACCATGTGGTAGGACATTGGGGCCAAGGGGCTGATTTGGTGAAAACTCTTGGGACAACAGTATTTAGGTGCCTAGATGGATCACCTCCAGGGTCGACAGAGGCCTCTGTCTCCATGTGAACAGGTTTCTGATTCTGACACCTGCATCCCTGCCCACACCTCAGCACATCCTAAGCATCTGGCATTAGCCTCTCCACTCCACCCCACACACACAGGTATACAGGTCAGAGGATAATTTTCAGAAGTCAGTTCTTAATCCGGCAGTGATGGCTCACGCCTTTAATCCCAGCACTCGGGAGGCAGAGGCAGGAAGATCGCTTTGATTTCAAGGCCAGCCTGGTCTACAAGAGCTAGTTCCAGGACAGGCTCCAAAG
>LOJH01010660.1:15486-27220 GCA_001685095.1 Ellobius talpinus
GTATCTTTTTTAATATCTCAGATAAACAGCAAAACATGGCTAGTTTCTGAATCCCAACCTCATTTTTCTAATTGCCTTCCAGAAATCTTATTTTGTATTGTGCCCATATAATACTTTGTGAAGTAAAAATGTGTCAAGTAAGTTTCAGAAAGAACAGTCCTGAGATATTATTGAGAAAAAGAATTCCAGGCAGTCAAAAGTATGTTAAGTTTGGAATTGAAAGATTTTGAAGATACTTAGCAGCATCAGATAGACTCTAGCTTTAGATGACAAAGAAAATGGCCACATAGTGGCTATCTATTGGTGCAAATGCATGAAGTAGTCAGAAATAAATTGTAAAGAGAACCAAAATCTATTTAAAATAAGTAGCAGTGTCTGAGAAATTGTCTCCAAACAGTAGACTGTATAATAGTTCACAATGTTAGTTGAAGCTGATACAAATCTGGGAAAAGAGAAAGATTTAAGCAAAGCGATAAATTCTAGTCAATACCACACTGAAGATCCCAGACCCAAAAGATCACTCCCATCCCCACCCCTGCCACCCGCTCCCAAGAAACACATTTAAATTTAAAGCCTGAAATATGGGAAACTGCGAAGAACATGGCACTTGGAACTGCTAACGGTTCATGAAAGAAAGGAAAACAAACGTAAAACCACCTCAGTGCCGTCATGAAAACCGAAGCAAACCCACGGAGAAACAGATGTTTCCCTTTTGCAGAACTTTGAAAGCAGCAGAACTTCGGTCAGGAAACGGACAGAGCAGGCGCTAGAGCTCATTCAAAGTGGCTCTGAGAGTTGAGAGAAAGTCCTTAAAGGTCTGCGCTCTGGTGAGAATAGAGACAGGGGTGTTGGCAGACTGCACATCGGGCTGCCGGCCAGTGAAGCTGAAGAGTATGACAGCAAAGGAGGCTGCCGAGATAATTCTTTGGCTGGACCACTGGCTGGAAGACGCGATTCTGAAAGAAGTCCACACAGGAATTCCATTTGGCCAAAGTTTGCTTTTTGGCAAGGTTGTGGAAGTCTTGTTGAATAAGCATTGAATAATAAATTATGTATGCTTCAGAATAAAACTGGGGGGGTAGAGAAAGAATCAGGCAACCGATTCTACAGAGGCAGAAAGTTTTCAGACTGGCAAGAGACACTAGAAATTTGAAAAGAGTAAAAGAAAAGCTGTAATGTTCTTCCAAGGGTCTATACAAGAAAAAAATAAAAAATAAATTAAAAAAAATAAAAAAAGGAAAAGAAAAGGAAGTTGGTTCACCTAGTTAATCAATGCTTTGGAGAAGGAGACCAAAAATTGAAGATCACAGGTGCCCCTAAAATAAGAGTGTTGATTCCTATCCAAAGAAACATTTGTTGGCAATAGTTGTTGTTTTAATTTGAACTACTTAAAACAGATTTATAGTATTGAAACAAAGTAGTTCTCTCATCCTAAATTTATACAACACAACACTTTCCTAAATTTGAAAGTATGGGCCTTTTCTACTTTCTGGTATCTCAAAACTTTTGAAAAATCATCTACATTTGGATTACTAGTGTCAAATCTGAGAATCTGAGAGGTTTTTAGTGATTAATATCTAATCTGTGAATACCCAGCAGTTTTTAGCTTTGCAATACTCAGGTTGCCTAGAAGTGTTCACAGGACATCTTCAGGGTATCCACTGTCTCTCTACTCATGCAGCCTTTGTGTACGAAGAGCTACATGGGACTCTGTCCTGACAAGGTCACAGCAACAGTCAGTCTGCTTTTCTTCTTATAAAATTCAGTCATGACTGCTTGAGTCCCATGGGAAAATCGTCAGGTCAAGCACAGATGGCCAGTTTAGTTGCCATTTCAGGTACACAGAGGACTTGTCTCCTTTTGTATATGTGTCTGTGAGTGCTTTAAACGCTGAACCCTGTGTATGTTGTCAAATTGAGCAGCAAATTTTTGGGAAGGTTTTATAAGTTCGGAAGAACTCTGGTTGGGTATCTTTTGCTATTAAGAATATTAATTCATTTGGACAAGGTCCAAGTCATAACAGGAAAGTTTATTCTTCATAGAACACAGAGAAGGAAGTTCACATATAATCTCTTCCCTGGCCTATGAACTTATTTGCTTCTAAAAAATGCACTTTTTGATATGCTTTCCAGGGGGTCATGCTGAGGAGGGAGCCACAAAAAAAGATGCTCGCCGACAATCATGAGGAAGAGACAAATAGAAGAGCAGAGAAGGTCAGTGTACATTTTTTAATTAAGCGTATGAATTTGAATATCTGCCAATTGCATACTCATGTAACCTTGGCTAATGATGCATTAAATAAAATAAGCTGTGACAATTACTGAGGATGATGTTTGGCATGTAATTGGTGTTAAAAAGAAAAAAAATATCCTGTCAATGACTTTACAGTGATAGATTTTTGAAACGAGACTTAAATCAGTTCTCCGTGTTCCATGAACAAGGTTCACAATATTAATGCTTTTTAACTCATGTCAGGAAAGAGACATTTGATTGGAATGCAACGGAAGAATCTAGGCACAAAATGTAATTATAATTTAAAAATTAAACAGGCGGCTGCTGTTCAGCCTTTCTAGAAAATGCTTAATCAAAAGGCAATTTTACCCAGTTACTTGAGGATATTTGACTTCCATGGATAATTGCCCACTGTAAACTCTGAGGGCACGTATTTACAGTCAGCGCTTTTGAACAACACTCCCACAGAGCACTGCGGCTTTCTCGGGCAATCCAAGTTTAAGGGAGTGAGTCTGAAAGACCATTAGTCTCAGAACTCGAAGATGTTGTCGATGAGAATATTTGACCATAGCAGTAAGGGAAAAGTTTTCCAAAAATGCTTAAGAGAAATTAGCAAAGAAATGTAACTTAAGCATTTTAAATGTCTTTTGGTTGGCTCAAAGAATATTCATTAAATGTCAAAATTTATTGTGCCCATTTCTACTGCTTGGATATGAATGACTGAATATTTTATACTTGAGGTTTCAGGGCCTTTACAGCATATATAGCAGAAACATTGCAGGTATAGTGAAGTGATAATCATAGAAATGAATGGATACAATTATCGGGAAAGAAAAAAGTCCATTTTCAACAGGTAAAGTAAAAATATATAACTTGTAATGATTTCCAGTGTTAGGCTGTGATTGGCCCAGTATTCTTAATATTTGCCTTGATGATTGAAGGAATAAACAATTCCTTAAAGTCTTAAATAGGTAGGCAATATTTTGTTTTCTTGCTTCATTGACAAAAGTTAATAATACAACAGACATCTAAACTCACAGAATAATTAAATTAAAAACTGTGGGCTCTGAATTGTGTTTGTCAGTTTATTTTGGGACACTAGGTTTGTTAAGCATTAGCTTTTCTCACAGCTATTTATAACAGCTGAATATAGTATTAGAAATAAGGAGAATGTGGTGTTGACAGAGGCTCCTGTCCTGCCCGGTCCCACAGTCATTCAGTCCCAAAGAAACACACAGAGGTCAACATTAATTATAAACTGGTTGACTTATTTGCTCAGGCTTCTTATTAATTAATTCTCATATCTTAAATTAATTTGAGTTTTTCAGCTTTTCATCACTGTGACAAAGTGCTTGGGATTCACACATTATAAGAATGAAAGATGCTTTTGCTGACAGTTTCTGTGGTTGATGTCCATAATCTGTGAACACGTGGTAAGGTATAACAACCTAGCAGGAAACGTAGGAGTGTCAGAAACATTTCCTTCATGAAGGCTAAGGAGCTGATGTCCCCCTCAATGCTAGCTACATTTAGGGTGAATTAACTTTTTCCCACACTCCCCCATAATGCCATGAACTTGCCTCCATATCGTGGATAGTAATACAATAGCATATGAGCACCATGGGACAATTGACATCCAAAGGATGACAAACTTACTTCTCCTTCATGGTGGAGATATTTCCGTGAAAGGGAAGCATGTTGCTTGTCAGTAAGAGGGATGTATTACGGTCTAATCTTTTTTACTGGCATAAAAACCTCTTCACAGGATAAAGGGAATCCACACACAAAGCACCTGGAGGAGGTCTGCTCCATTCAGACAATGTAAGCACCATGTTATTGTTAGATTGACTTTTATTATCATGTTAAACAAGTCAATTCCCTTTGCAAAATATATGTGGCAAAGGATTAGCTTTGCAGTAGGAAAAAAATCATCAAATACAGATGAATGCTATGTGTTAAAATTACTACTGAGTTTTGGAGTAATTGATTCATTGTTGGATTTTTCTTGTCTGTTTCAAACCAAATATTTCTTAGGAAAAGAAAGGAAAGGGAATTTATTTATTACATTTTTAGAATATTTATTTATTTCCTTTTTAATTTTGTGTATGTATATGTCTGTCGAGAATACATGAGTACAGGTGTTTAAGGAGACCAGAGGTGCCAGATCCCCTGAAGACCTGACGTGGGTGCTGGGAATTGAACTCAGGTCCTCTGAAAGAGCAGTACATGCTCTTAACCACTGAGCCATATCTCCAACCCCTAAGAGATAAATATTTATACTCAAACTTACTACTCTATTATGATTTTAAAAGTCACCATTTTAGTCTATTACAGAAATTTTCATAATGCACATGAGTAGGAGTATGGACATGCAATTGTGGAATAGTATAAAATGCTGAATTGAATATTCATAATGTCATAGGTATATGCAAATGAGCACTTAGAAGTAATAAAATGTTTTTTTCAATTCATCTTTTGAATTCTTATTATTATTAGTATTATTTTTAAAAGAAAACAAACTATCTTTTTTCATTTTACGTACCAAGCCCAGTTCCCACTCCCTCTCCGCCTCCTATTCCCTCCACAACATCCCAAGGAAATGGAATTTAAAAAGGAGAGCTCATAAGCTCTTTGACAAGGATATGCAATTAGAACTTGATGAACATTATCTTTTCTTATAGCAGCTATTTATTTGGAGGACATCGAATTTACACCAGTTACCCTAGCATCACTGTAAGTTAAAAATTAGACAATTAAGGCAGTGTATAATGTCCCCGTATTTCTAAACACAAAAGAACTAGAAATAATGAGCCCCTTTCCCAGGCTCACCCAGATCAACATCTCTGGCCACTGTTGTGTTACTATGCAATAGTGTGCCTCATCATCATGTGTAGTTTCTTAAATCAAATAAATTAAAAAATGAATATAGTGGAAGCTTAATGACCCTACCTGCAGTAACTACAGTCTAAGAATTTGGGTGTCGGTAACTCCAGTTGGCAGCAAAATACCCAAAGACCAAGTTTCTTCTCTGTTTTACCTCTTTTCTAAATTGAAAAAAAGAAAAAGAAAGGCTTCATTTAATATGAACTTCTTCTTCTCGGTTCTGCCCGTCTCTTCATCAAAGTGTTAACTCTTAATCAAAATACTATTGCACAAAATCAACCTACTTCAGCTTGTTAGGGATCAAGGCTCAGTGACAGGCAAAATGGCATTTGAGAGATAGAGGTCAGCATGGTGACACTGAAGTGTCAGGAGATGCAGCTAGTTTACCCAGTTAGTGCAATTCAACCCACACTAAACGCATATCCTACTAGAACTGGGATTTGATATCAATGGTGGGGAGAAGAGAAGCGGGCTCATTAAGAAGACTGGAGAAAGATAAGACACAGAAAGCAATGTGATGGGAATTTAGAGAGAAAAAAGAAACAGCAATGGCTTTGCAGTTTTGAAAAGGTCTGGTTGTTTGCTTAATAATAACAAGCAGTAAAAAAGCAGATTTGCAACAAAAGTGCTTTATGTGGATAAAATCCACTGAGCTAAGTGTGCTTCAAATCCCCCCAGCACAGACTCTCAAAGAGAAAACATTTTAATGCCACCGCTTCAAGTATACACAATGCCTTCTTTCATACAGAAGCTAGGTGCAATTGTAATAATTTAGTCTGTAACCTGCTTCATCTCTTGCATTATTATATTGCTGGGATAGCATGGTGAGTGCTGGGCAAAGTGGGTGGGAACAGGGAGCTGGTTTTGTAAGAAAAGAAAAAATATATATTCTGCAATGCAGATGGTTGGACTGTGTTATCTCAGGGACAAACTGTACCAAAAAGATGGAGCTTTGCAGGATTTCCCCATTCTTGAAATTTAGAACCAGAGTAACAGGAAATCCAAAACTATTGCATGCTGGTTCCTAACAGGCTGCAGTCTTTATGTTTACCAGTCATGCTGGATGACCATGGAAAGTTCAGAAACCTTAGGATTATTTTATGTGTGCAAATTCAGAAATAGTGCCATATTTTAAAGTCTGATTCCACCAAATATAAAGGAAAAAGGAAAAGAAAACTCTGATTCAACAGACATCATTATTTACAGAGAGAAAAAATTCAGAGTTGTGAATTAATGCTGGGCAGTGGCTGCACACACCTTTATTTCCAGTACTTGAGAGGCAGAGGCAGGTGGATCCCTGTGAGTTCAAAGCCAGTCCAGTCCAGTCTACAGAGCAAGTTCCATGACGGCTACAACGGTTACACTAAGAAAAGGAACCCTGTCTCAAGAAACAAACAACAAACAAACAAAAAACAGGCAGCAACAACCAAACAATAAAAACATAATAAAGAACTCAAATATGTTAATTGAGGTATTTTTATGTCACATGGTATATAATTGATAAATAGAAGATCTAGATTCAATGTCATCTGATACCTCAATCCAGCAGACAAGTTTTGTCCCATAACAGAAAATAATAAAGTCCTGAGTGTGAGTACAAAAGAAAAGTTAGTTCAGTTTTGACAGTCATCTAGAAAGTAAAACGGATTGGTGTGGGCAAGACACACAGCAGAAAAAGAGGCCACATGTGGTGATGTTAAAGTCATATAATTACAACCTGAACAGAAAGGACGATCAAGAGTGAAGGTGATGGATAGCATCAGTAAGATGGCAAGTCTTCCTCTGGAAGAGTTAAGAGAGGAAGTAAGAAGACTCAGCTGGTAAAGTGTTTGCCACTCTGGATCCAAACCAGTCACCTAGATAAAAAGCAGAGTGTGGCCCCAGTATTGGAAAGATGGGAGCAGTAGGAATCCCCGGGGTTTTCTGGACAGCCACCCTTGCTGAATTAATTGGTGAGCTTCAGCTTCAGAGAGAGATTCTGCCTCCAAGAATAGGGTGGAGAAGTACTGAGGAAGATACCCAGCATTAACTTTCCACTTCCATATAAATGCATCCATGTGAGCAGATGTACCCCTCCATGTCTGTGCACACGCATAGGCAAGCATTTCCTATCCCTCCTCACACATTAGGAGATATATAGGCAATGAAGAAAGGAAGGAAATGAAAAGAAATGAAGGAAGGAAGGAAAGGAAAGGGAGGAAAGAAACAAAGGAATGAAGGAATAAACAAAAAGGAAAGAAACGGAAGCAAAGAGGAGGGGAGGATGAAAGGGAAGGGAGAGACAGGAAAGGAAGGGCAAAAATATGAGAAAAACTGAACAGAACAATATATAAGAAGTTATGAGACAGCCTGGGAAATCCATACCCTAGAGAGAGAGGATAAACTCTAACTAGAAAGTCAGCTGGTGGGGACATTTGTAGCATACCACTCAACAGCATTAAGGTTCAAATCAGGCATGGAAAAATGATGACTCTCATGTCACCACTGATGCCCTGACCCCGAATGAGTTATGATATAATACTGAAGGATATTATTAGAGGTCAAGATTTCTCTCTATCACTGCTATTTCTACTCTGGTTAAAATGTGGCTCTCATTTGGATGCATTCTTTCAATAAATACATAAAGGCCTCAAACTACTATTTTAAGGCAACTCTTCCCTGTACCTGCATTCTCTTGTCAGCAAGAGATCTCTTAAAAATTAAAATGATGCTAATTAAGACACACACCCCTTAAGGCTCAATTTTCCACTGTTGGAAACAAATTCTGACAGCTTTGACCCATAGTCCCTTCCTTGGATACGGAGGTCCTCTGAGTCCATGTTAATCCAGGTTCATGGATGTTTTCCCCTTTTCAAAATTGCCAGGCATGTATCATCAACTTCACAGCCATGACGCTTAACATTTGGAGGGAGGTCCTCAAGAGGAGGCTCCCCCTTCCTGGAATCATTTCACAGTGTGAGAAAGTACTCCTCCCATCAGACTATTGCACCTTTCTGTCAATCTCTCAACAGCGGGCTTTGCTTTACACACATTATTAGTGCAAGGCAGACAGTATGAGTGTTCAAGGAGGTTTTTGTTTAGTTTATTGCATTTGCCTTTTCCATGCGCCGGAAGCACAGGTTGTATTTTACATACTATTATAGAACCTAGAACTGTGTCCAGAACATGTTTAGACAGTGATATTTTAATTAACAAATAAGAAATTTAAGATAGCAAAATGAAAATTAGCGGAGGGTTGGAAGCCCATAGTGAGGAAAGGGGGTATATCACATATGACTTAGGGGTCCCCATTCTTAAGTGGTTCTGTGAATCTAAACACACGAGAAAGAAGGTAGAAGGGAAAACTTCTGGTGATAAGGTTGCAGATGTTCTCAATTTTTGAACTGATCTTAGTTCGGTTGCTTGGGCTAAACAGAGGCAAGTACAGCAGAAATTTAACTTACCAGTGCTTTATGCTGAAAGTTGTTAGAAAAGGTGGAACACTAATTGCATAAATATTCTGACCAGTCATATTTGATCACAGAACTTTGTAACAATAAAAAGTTCTGGATATAGAAGTTCCAGGATTTCTTAGCAGTATTTGGGGTACCAAGCTTGTATGAGGTAAACTCACCTATCTTTCTACCATTTACTTAACAAAGAGTTCACTTTAAATGAGACAAATTAAAAGTTGTGAGTATTAAATAAAGAGAATTTGCCTGGTTACAATTTACCAAAGACAGAAATTCAGCTTCTTTACATAGCATATATTTGTACCCCAAACTAGGAGGAAGCCTGAGCTGTGGCCAGTCACAAAGATACCTGACTGGTGTGGTTGGTGGAGTAAGGGTCATTTCATCTCTTTTGTGTATTGATGTCTATTACAACACATCTGCTCTGAAGCCAGTTATCATGTGTGAGTTAACTGGGGGTCCTGAAGACACTGGTCCTTGAAAACAGACTCTTAGACTCTCAGGGATTTGAAAGTTGGTTGTTTAATGCACACACAACTAAAAATGAAAATAGACATCACTAGTTTATCAAACTATATTAGCAATGCATGCAACAAAGGCTCAAGACTGATCACTTTTAATTTTGATGGCATTTCATTGTTTTCTATTTTATGATAACATCTGTCTACACTTGATGGCATATAACATTATGGAAACACAGTCTTCCACTGTCCCCCTCAATAGCCCTGTCCGAACACCTTGATATCTGGTCAGGTAAAACAATTTAAAGTATGAAAATTATCGAATAAATATTGTTATTTCCCCCCTGCACATAGTCAGTAAGTCAGTGATTAAATTCACACTATAACTTGTCTATTTATTTATTTCGACATTAGATACGTAATTTAACTCATCTTTTAATTTGGTATGAGACTTAGCTATAAAAATAATAACACCCTCTTTGGTAACCATAGTGATGGAATAAAGTAACACATAATGAACATCCATAGAAGACTCTGCTACTCAGAGAGCTCCCACCAGCCCACGTGTCATATGTTTTTGTAAGTTAGGAAAAAAATCCCACATATCTTCAAGAATCTCCTGTTTGCCATATATTTGCAATATACTAATTCTTGTTGCGATAGACTTCTGTATACTTGAAAAAAATCATCCTAACAATACTTATAGAACACAATTCGGGAAAACAAATGTGAAGTCTGAATGTCTAAACAGTGCTGCTGGACCACCCCTCAACTGCATGTAATCCTGCCCAAGTGCCTTGCAGCCCTGGGAGCCCCTAGAGCATACTAGAGATCGAAGGTTGACTAGCGTGGGGACCTCATCCCTGTAGGATTAATGTCTTTATCCATGGGGGCAGGGTAAGGACCTCTCAATGATGCGCCTTGATGAGGGTCACTTGGGCTTTTATAGGTTACCCACGTTTTTATAAATCCAATGAACTAAATGTCTCACTGTGCTGGACTTGTGTGGATTGCTTCTTGGTGTGTTGTTGCAGTCTCTGTCTGGAGGAATAGAAAATGTCTGGACAAGGTGAAATAAACCAGATACAGAAAGACAAAGGTTTCATGATGTTACTTATATAATGGAATCTAAATGTTTGAATTTCTTTCAAGAAAGAAGAATGATGGTTGCTAGTGGAAGGAAGAGGGGAGTACACTGTGCAGAAATGTTGTGATAAGGTTCATTTTTATCTATGTTGATTAATAGCTGGAAATTAAATCTATGAAAATGTGAGTTATCATTAAAACATTCTAATGTCTATGTCACATTTTTCTTGTGTATGTAGATGTTTTCTATTCTGATCAGGACAGACGGATGGACTACAGAAGGCAAGCTGATCCTTATCATTGACTATTTCATAATGAATAAATATAAGAAGACATGTACAAAGACACACAGTTTCAACTGAAATTTCCAACCTGAAAAAAAGAAGCAATGATGATTCTATAAGACAAATGAGGGAGTCCGAGTCTCAGTTCCCTCGTAAGCAGAATATGCACGGGAGAGAAAGAAACACATTTGGAAACGCAGCAGAAGAGAATTCTGGGAACAGTTTGAATACGTAAGTTGAAAAAGAAAGAAATTATCATTACTTTAAAATCAAACACAGAATTACTATAATGGAAGATGTAGGAGGGAGGATCATATATCTTTTCTTTAACATTCTTACAATGTTCTTCATTAACCACTTCCTCAGCTTGTGTCAGCTCTTTTTAGAATATTCATATGACATGACAAAAGCAATGCCAATGTATTTGACTTATAGTTACTAAATTTTAAGATTAGTTTCTATATTTGCCAGTCTTTACTTACATAAAATGATAAATACCCACCATGATGCTTAACGAATGTTAATTAATATAGGTCTCGTCTGTGCAGTAAATCTTTTAACCATTTCCCAGAATTTCTTCCTTTTTGTTGAATTGAAATAAAAATTTAAAGGATGTATATTAAACCATAAAATTGTGATTGTGGGTATCTGTATACATTACCATACACACACTCACATGTGTGTATTTATAATATTCTTTATTGTGTTAGCAGAAGCCTGGAAACTGGAAATTATGTGAGCCATTCAAATCAAAAGGAAATACAAGAAGACTGAAGTTATTGATCCAATTGGGATTCTTATTAGAATTGCATTAAAATGTCCAACAGAAGCAATGCAGGCCTACAAACACAAAATTCAGATGACCTTTTATTCTTGTTTGATTTTGTTGGTCCAGCAATACCGTGACCAAGGCATGATTTATTCTACTTCAACTCCCAGGTCACAGGCAGTCGTTTATGGGAAATCAGGGCAGGAATTCAGCAGACACTGGGAACAGAAACTGAACTTGAAACAGAAAAGATGGAGGAACACAGCTTACCACAGACATGTTCACAGGCCGAATTGATCTGGGCAGTCCCTCAGGTGAGACTTCCTCTTCGGGTTACTCTGGGCACCAAACTGACAGTAAAGCTAAACAAGGCCCATATTCTTGGATAAGAGAACTTAGATGGTTGCAAATTTTGATAATGCTCTAATTAACTTGGGTGGAGACTTCATCCTATCATTTTATATTATACAAAGTTAGGTTAAATGCAACCTATACATAAAGGATTGTAACATAAAGGGCCGGCTTGTTGGGGTTTCTGTCCCGCCCAGTACCCCACAGCCGGCATGT
>LOJH01010661.1:0-27220 GCA_001685095.1 Ellobius talpinus
GGGACTTGCCGGCTGTGGGGTACCGGGCAGGACAGAAACCCCAACAAGCCGGCCTTCATGTTACAATTGTGCTTCCTTTAGGTTGTGCTGAATAGGGAGGGCCAGATTCATGTCTGTGCTGCCTGATGCACAGAAGGAAATAAGCTTGGACCCACAAAGTAGAACCTGCCCAGTATTCAGGAAAATCTACCAGCCACAGGAAGCAGGTGGAAGGCATTCTCTCTGTGTGAGTCACAGGATAAGGAGTAACATGTTGTCATTCTAGGCTCCTTGTCCTCATAGCTGAGACAGGCAGGTAGCAGCTTCCCACTCATGCAACTTGCAAAGATGAACATGTGGCTCTCAACTACATTTGAGTACCCTGTGCTGTTAAAGCAAAGCAGAGAAAAAGACAACACAGTGTAGCATCAAAGACTGTACATATAAGCACCAGAATGTTAACTTCCTGGACTGATGCCCATGGTAGGCATTCTCTCCAAGTTTGCATGCTGAGGCTAAATGCTAATCAGATCTGTAAAGATGGCGGCGTGAGAAGAGTGCAGGGTACGAGTATGTGCTGGTAAGTACCGTCAGGGAAGGGGGAGAGCTGGGTTTCAGGCCATGCAAAGGGCACGTTGTCTACATACGCTCGAGTGACACCCAAAAAGAACACAAACCGCTTTACTATGACTTACAATAAAAAATATGCAAATCTAGTCATGGAAGGAGTCAAAACTGTCAAAAGGGCTTAGCTGTTTGCCCCCAAGAGCATATATTTATCGTGACTTAGTCATTAACAAAGCACAGATATCTTTGAGGCCACAAAAGGCAGAACTACAGCTACCTAAAACAGGCATCAGATGCCTGCACATGTGCACAGCTTTTAACAGTTAGTTACTAATTCAGAAAGCAGCACTGAGACCCCTGTGCCACCAGAAAGCTGGGCTGATTTAAAATCACCCTTGGCCCGATGTGTGGACTGGATGCTTCCTCTCTGATCTATATGGAGGATTGTACTCCAGAGAGCTTCAGAGAGACGGATGGAGAGCAGGATGTATTTACTGACATTATGGAAAGAATAGCAAAAAGGAGGTTAAAAAAGAACTTAGAAAACTCCAACAATCTAAAAAATCTGCATGTAGTAAAAATAGCAACAGTGTTTCCAGTAGTATGCCATTTGCTACACATTTTCGGCCTCATGTTCCTTCTAATGTTTTGGAATACATAGTAATAAAATTGCTTTTCTGTTCCTTGAAATTAGATGCTTAAAGAATAAGGAAAACTAAAACACTGAGCCCTTTCTATGGTGTTTCAGAATAGTGGGCTGGTGGGAAGCCAGTTAGCACTTATGGAGCTATTAAATATCAAGTCACAACTGTTCAAACCACAGAGCAGTTAGTTTCATGTTGTACTGAAACACAGAAATAGTTAGTGATCTACCTGAGCTTCAAGAGTCATAGTTCCTATAGGAACGTTGGAAGAGCTATTTCTTTGCCTAGCGTGGTCTTCTGGGTGGCAGCAGCAGCAATACGGATGAAGTGAGCATCATAATCAAGAGACAAGGGAAGGTGCAAACGCTCTGTGCCCACAGTGAACGACTGCGCGTGTTGGATATTCACCACTCCAGGGACCACATGGTGCAAACATCAGAAAACACAGGGCAGAAGTAAAAGAGTTACAAGGGATCTGCCCTGAGAAGCTCCTGCTGAAATTCTTGTATTTGGGTTTTGAAATTACGTCAATAGACAATACTCGGTGAAGAAGAAAGTTCAGAGAGAAATTACATCAACAAACATCACTGGGAAAGAAGAAAGTTCAGAAAGCATACCAGAGGCTTGATCTGAATAAGCCAGAACTGTCATATTCTCAAAAGTTCCACAGTTTTTCAGTTTTCTGTTTCAGCAAGTATAATAACCACTAAAAGGCAGGGTTTTTGTCTTTGGACTGAAACTAAAAATCACACTTAAAATAACAGACCTGAGAAGCAGGGCCAAACTTCAGATCACAAAACCAGGAAAGAGGCCAAGCTCTTCCTTGTTTCAAATGTGATTTCAAAAAAACTACCAGACACCCAGACGGTAGAGTCTGCTGAGAATCCAGTGACCTGTTTTCAGAAGATGCAGCTGAGCAGGGCCATGCTCTTTCTCACAGGGACGCTAAGATGAAGCACTTAGGAACAGAGCCCGTCTCACATCTACAGCAAATGGCCGGACCCTGAGGGCATTACAGACAGCACATAGGCTCTTCCTTACACAGGAGCTAAAGCTGTTCTTCTCATACGTGAGGCCTACTGGATATTAGAACCCAGGCAGGCAGTGGGGGTGGGTGGGTGGAGGGATGAGGAGAAGACTGGCAATGGCAAAGGGGGTGTCGGAGACAATGACTCCAGAGTTCGGCAGGGAAACAAACGTGGCAACAGCAGAGAGGATGGAGGTGACATAAGCTGTTTATATGATTAGTGCACATCATATACATGTGGCAAAATGTGCACAAATGCTATGTACCTGTTTTAAATAAAATAGCACAACTAAATCCTTGTAGAAATATTAAAAACAGACGCAAGAGAGTAATTTCTAGAAGGGGCTAGAACTCCACAGAGTGGAAAAGTTATTTTAGCTGTCAAAAAAAGGATGTTATTATTAGAATTTAGTACCAGAGACAGGATGGGTGACTCAAGGGGCTTCCTCCGACAAATATGGCATCTTTTCTTTAATAAATGAGCCCATCCAGAGTTCCAGGAGGCCAGCTAAACAGATCTTTCAGTTCGAAACATGCAAGACCTAATGAAACAAGGATAGAATAAGCCTGTGACCCCAGCAAGGACTAATTTCACCACTGTCCCCAATGACCAGTTCTTCACTCCCAGAAAGAAAAAATAAAGTTAAAAGGAAAACTGACCTCACTTGATCAGAAGCCAGACCACAACTTTATGCACTGCTACGAAATCCACAAAGCCAGCTCGGTGCCATGGTACATGTTTTTTTGACCTCAGTTCTTTGAGCCAGAAGCAGAAGGACCAGAGTTCAAGGCCATTTTCAGCTATCTAGCTGGTCTGACGCTAGCCTGAGCTACATGAGACCCTGCCTCAAAACAGAAACAATCAAAACTCCAAAATCATGTAGCAAAGGTGTGTTTCACTGGTGGAAACAACCACAGAGCCAAGGAAGGGGATGAAATAGTTTAGTAATCTGAGAGCCTAGTAATGTGCTGCTTAGCCTAGATCCCTTGCCTGTGTATATGTACGTATCGCACTCTTAGCCTAGATCCCTTGCCTGTATATATGTACGTATCGCACTCTCTGAATAAAGCACATCGCAGCTTTGGATCCCTACCTACACTGGGCTACATGAACATCCTCCTTCTGAACAGTAGCAAAAATTGTTTTTTTTCTACCCCAAAGACAAACGAATTTAGATAGTTTCTATTCAAGTATATTCCTAGTGTATCTAGTATGAAGAATATACACAGTAACGCAAAAACGGTAAGCTCAAGTAAACTTTCAGGGAGAATCCTCTACTTAGCATCTTATGCCTATGCAAAATTGGGCATGCATATATTTAAAATCAGACGCATATGGGGACATGCACAGTAGAAAAATAATCTATCGTTCAACAGAGAACCATCCAAATTATACCCAAAGTAACCAAAGTTCTTCTTGAGTCCACAAAGAAAGCCCTGAAAAATATTCAGAGGTCCTTGAGTATCTGTACCCCTGCTCTCTTGCAATGTATTCTGATCTTTTCTACTGTTCTCTGAAAAATTTCCTTGCTACTTTTGCAAATCTGTGTATGCACTCACTTTCAATCCTTTGGATTAGAAGTCAAAAACCTGGAAACACCCAACACCCACACTACACAAGTATCAGCACCACACTCATCTCTAGTATGGTAAAATAAGCATACAGAATGCAAGCTTACCATCTTAAATTTATTTTACTTTTTTTATTTTGGCAGAGCTGGAGATCGAGGCAAGGCAAATACCACACTACTAAATCACTATTCCTAGCCCTCCTTTTATTTTCTATTTTGAGACAGGGTCCTACTAAGTTGCCAAGATTAGCTTTGAACTTTATCCTTCTGCCTTGTCCCCTGAGCAGCTGTAGTTACAGGTTTGGTTTGTTTGTTAGTGTTTGTTTGAAGTGGAGACTCTCTATGTTACCCAAGCTGGCCTTGAACTTGTGGACTTAAGGGAATTCCTTGTCTCATCTTTTAAATATCCATGACCACAGATGTAGTCACTGTACCAGGTACCATACTGATATTTCCCAAGTGAACATCTTCATGGCTGTAAATCATCAACATCATACATATCTGGGCTCCTATTACACACCAACTCCTTTTCCTTCTTATCCATTACCCCCGCAGATAACCAGTCTTTCCTCTGCCTCTGTGGATCTGAGTACTTCTGCATTTCATCTAAACTGAAAGGTAAGAAAAACTGTGACAAACTGAATTCTTAGAGACCACAGACCCAGAGATGACAACTGCTGACTTGAAACTTACATTACACACACATTCCAGGTGAGACCACTTTAGTCCCCTTCACATGCCCCCCCCCCGGCAAGATTGTCTATTCCAGAGAGGCACTGGAGGCTGGCACCTCTATGGTGTGTGTGCAAGCGAAATTCAGTGCCTGGTCGATGAGTTTTGATTGATGTCTTTCTTCAGTCTAAGGATTTACCCACAGTCCATAACAGCTGAAAAAACTACACTGTATCAAACAGAAAAGTATAGGTCAAAGTTACTTCCCCAGGAAGCATAATCTAGAAACACTCTAAGTGCCATCTGAAAAGGAATCAGAAGTCAGTATAGAAAGTAAACAATAGAAGGTAAGGTCTAGATTCTTCATCACTTTCTTTTTAAATTTCTAGTATCATGGCAAAAATGTCAATGGAATTACTAAATCCCCTCTAAAGATAAACACAGCCTTGTAGTGATACTCCACAATGCAAGCCTTAAGTCTAGATTCTGAACTGAAAAGACGTTTTCTGAAAGTACCCATTTGCCACTGATTCTTCCTGCAGGCTAAATTTAGGCACTATACTACAAATAACAGCTTCCAAGAACACTGTGGTCCTTGGGGGGGTTTGGGGGGAGTGGGACGGTCAGAGCAGAGAGGTAAGATTTAGCCTTGGGCTTGATTTTGTGAGCCAAGATGCAAATAAGAAGTCTCTACACCTGCTGCTTCTTTCAGGTTAGTCAAAAAACGACATACATTTGACTTGTCAGAGTGACAGAAGAGGATTCTGACATTTATTTTTGTTTAAGGTATTTCAAAGACAGACCACAATGGCCTCAGTACAAGGGGTTTCCTCTAGCCCACACAGGATGGATTATAGGAAGGCAATGAGGGAAATCCGGGCTGCCCCACCTCCCCACCTCTTCGGGGTTTGCTTCAGTGTGAGGGTTACTGGTGTACAGCTGTGATTCAGAAAATCTGGGGCCAGTTTTATATGTGCTCCAAACCCAGGCATCCTGCAGTGTACCTTCATGAAGAGGAAATATCCAATCACATCAAAAAGTGATTGTGGGAAAAAGAGTGATTGTGGAGAAACTGCTACTCAGAAACTAATAAGAGAACATCAATAAGGAAAACATTATTTCTGTAAAAGATACATATTTATCTGACCATGTTTGCCTAAAAAATACTCAGTAGCACCTCTGAATCTGAAAAGTAAAGAAGATCAAAATTTAAGTCCTGGAGTGTGACCACAGCCCCAGCCTGTCACCATTCCCAGCTTGCATGTGAGTCCCATACTCCTCCCGAGCTATGGTTTCCAGTCTCTGTGATTCCTTCTCAGGAGGCTCCTCCCAATGGCCTTTCCTCAGCAGACTTCAACAAAGCACAGTGCCTCTTCGCAGGCTTCTCTCACTATGTCGGCTTACAGAGACTTCAGCTCTGTGTTCCAAGTGTCTCCAAGACCCTAGAATGTAGGCGCCTTAGCCTAGCACGCCAGGCTTGGGCTGCTTTATTCCAGATTCTTACAGTGGTAGCCATTTTCTCAGTCTCTCAGCTCTTGCTCCTTGAAAACCAGTAGCAAATGCCTCTGAGTGAAGAAAAAAGTCTTCGAAAGGGATGCATCTTTAGAATTTCATACCTGTACGTCCTAAAGGCACAGCCCTTAAGCTGGCTATGAAACTTGGAGCTGGCTCTAGAATCAATGGTTCCATGCAGCCACACTGGTGCCTTCATTTAGAATGCCTGAACTTCAGCTTTCACTGCCTGATGCTACTAATGGTCTCAGCGGGACACATGGTAAACATGCTCATTAGGAATCAGCAGGACACATGGTAAACTGCGCATCAAGAATGAAAAATTTCGGCAGCCATTAGAATGAGTTGTCATGGATCTAGTTTCTCTGACATTTCTATGAAAAAAATCACACAGAAATACCCTGTTTCTCTGGCTTTTATAATCTCCCCACCCTTTCTCTGCTATGATGCCAGAGCTTCAGGTAGGGATGTGCTGCAGATATATCAGCAGGGGCTGGGGACCACACAGTCCCTTATTCTCTCTATTTTGATGGACTGTGGCTCTCTGCAATGGTTGTCATTTGTTGCAATGGCTGCCTAGAGAAGATGTGAACAAGGATGACAGCAATAGACATGAGAACATGGAAGGGGGAAATCTCATGGGGCATCAACTCTAGACAAAGAATTACAGGCAACTAAGGAATACTGAGAGCAGGAGAAAAAGGTTTCTCCAGGGAAGAGACCTGAAAGTGGTTATCCAACACCAAGTGGTCAGCTTTGAAATTATGGATAAATATATATCCATAATATATATATATATATAAAATATGGAGGTATATATAAAACACAACAATTAAAGAAATAGAGGCCATGAATTTTAAAGGGAGGATATAAGAAAAAGGTTTGGGGCAAGAAAAAATAGAGAAAATGATGTAATTATATTTTAATTTCAAAAAGAATGGAAAATTGCAACAGGTGAGTATTAAGTATAAGGAAAAGCCATTTGCACATTCTCAGAAGCCATTAAACTGGGAAAACGCAGCTCAAGCTTTATGCCAGCTAGCCTCTGGAATCACGCATGCCCATTGTAACAGAGACTTCTTAGGCACTGACAGTAAAGGCAAAGAGGGCAAACTGAGGCCTGTGTTTGCCTAGCACAGTCAAACTTGTTGCTTATTTACCATCCCTGGTTCCATGCTTACAGAAGAGTGGAGAAGCTTTAACAGAACCTCTACACCCCAAATCCTTATTCTCCTGGCCTTGACAGACAAAAGGGCACCGAGCCCTGGTCTAGGCAGACCCTTTTCATACACCCATTCAGAGGACATGAAACTCATCTTCCCAGCTCACTTTCTTTCCCAATTTCATGGTATCTGACTCAGCATACTGCTGGTTTAGAATTGCATTCTTCAGAGACAATAGCTGCACTTCATTCTCTTCTTTACTCTGCTATCGAGTGGGAGGAGGGGGTTTTATAAAATGAGGAACTAAGATCAAAATGTGAATGACCCCAAGTACGATGCTAACATAAAATAGGTGCTCAAAAACTGGCTGACACCAGGTGTGTGATCAGTGGCTCTCACTTGATGGTGGTCCTACCTATCTGCTCAGCTATCAGCAAACAGTACCACACAGACCAGGAAGTGAACCAGCAGCTGTGTCCCCAGGAGAGTTATCTGCCCAGCCAGCCTCACTCTCTCAGTGGGACATGCCTGCCCCTTAAGCCCACGTGTTCCAGAGGGCACAGGGAACAGTGTGGAACAGTATCAGTGCCTCTTCTCAGATGCCACAGCCAATTAGTTCTTGAAGTGCCTCTCCCGAGAAAGCCAGAATGACAGTCTGGGTTACAGATGTGCCACCACCTCGGGGTTCAGGTGTGGATATGTACAATGCTGCCGAAGCCTCTTTTAAACAGCATCCATGACACCCTAGTCTGGCTCCCTGTTCCTTCTCTGGGCCACACCTTGGATGTTTTAGAAGGAGGTAAAGATTGACTCAGAACTGGGTGTTGCTTGTAAGGGCTGGTCAATTCCTTGATTGTGGGGTTCAGGCTCCCAAAAGTAGAGGTCAAATTTAGCAAGTGTTTCAACAACATGAGCAGGGCAAGGAGCTTTCAGAATAGAAAGGATTCCGGAGCTGAGCAGTTAGGGAGAAGTAAGGAGAGGCTGGCATTCTGTCATTTCTCCTCTATACTAAGAGCAGCATCCTTCTGCAATGTGGTCAACTGTGAATGCTGCCAGGGTTGTCATGGTACTGCCTGAGGTGTACAACATGGTAGGCGCAGCTGGAAGGGCACCTGCACTTAGTGTAGGCACCAGTGTCCTCGGGCCTCCCTTTGATGGGCAGTGCTTTATCACACCCCTCCCCCTTCCACTCTGAGTAATCTGATAGGCTATTTTTATTTTGACAGCTGTGTACTCTAGCACTGGATACAGATGGAAGCCCCAGGCCACCTTGGGCAGAGCTCACTTTGGGGAAGCCCCAGGACAGAGAGCACCAAGGAGGCAGAGGGTCACCAGGGTCTCAGAATGACCAGTTAGAGACACTGATTGTAACATCATTGCTCACGCAGAAGCAGGAAGAACAGTTTTCATAAGAAAAGGCAGGGAATCTTAGTTTAAAGGAGCAGCAAACAAAAGAGATGTTCAGAACACCTGCTTCTCCTGAGTTAGCCAGAGGCATTCTTCTTGAGGGTAGACTTCACACCGAGTGCAGCTGAAGTTCACCATCCTTAGTAAGTAACTGCCTTTCCCTGGGACCACAGAGCCGGTTCCTTGGAAAAGGAGTTCTAACTTAGGAAATTAGGTTGTATTTGCTACATCATGCTAGCAAGTTCCTAAGAGTGGGACTCTCGATGTGCTGGCTTGGTTCTGTTCACCCAAGCTACCTCACCCCAGAATCACCAAGTGACAAGGGAGGCAGCTGGTTCTCACTTACAGCCAGCCTCCTTGTTCCGGCACGGACCAAGGTTCTCGGCAAAGGAGCCAAGGGTGCTATGGCTCATCTCACTTTAACTGCAAGAAAGTCTGAGGGAAGAAAGAGAAGTTCCACGCCAGACCTGGTGGTGCAGTCCTGTAACCCCAGCTACTTGCAGGGCCGAGGCAGGATCACAAGTTCAGGGTCTAACTGGGCTAGAATAAATTCAAAGCGTAGCTAGTCTCGGCTACTTAATGAGACACTGCCTGAAAACGGTTTTGGAGATGTAATTTAGTGGGGGAGTACTTGCCTAGTTTGCAGAAGTCCTAGGTTAAATACTTAGTAAGACAAAAAAAGGAAAAAAGGAATGAAGGGAGGGAGAGAAGGAGGAAAAGAACTAAGAAAAGAGAGAGGTTTTAAGATATTGGGAACACAGTGAGTCCAGCACTGTGAACCATTGCAGTTTAACTTTCTATAACTTTGACCTTGCATTGTTTTCTTTCCTATCAAAGAGGTCAAGAGGTGGCCAATACTCCTCCTGGTCTGTAACCAAGGCTAGAAATTGATAACTGTTGCGGTCATGGTAGCAATTGAAAGGGGCAAGCAATGTCTCAATGCCCATCCAGGGGTGGATGCCATCCTCCCCAACACACACAAGTCCCCAGAACATCCCAGGGACTCGGGCTACAGGGAGGGTGCACACTTCAAATGCATTCTGGACACAGCTTGTTTTTCCGGCCTGCACTGAGGAACCACTATTGCTTCACATTCAGAAGTTTAAATAAGATTGCATCACTTCCCTTGCAGGTGTGGGCAGAAACTGATCCACCTGTGTCACTATCCAGCAATGAATTATTAAGAGAACCTGAAAACAGCAAATTTGCTTAAACTAATCTTAAGTAAACCTGGATCCATTTTAATAATCATCTTTCCTATGGTGAAGAACAAGAATGGTGTTCATAGTAACCTTGAGCCCCGATTTAGCTCTTACCACTGAACAGTTTCCACTCGCCATTTGAACTTCTGATTGTAGATTCTGAGGCCTCTTCCTAAAGAGCCTCCAGCATATAGAGCCCCTTGGGATAGACACTGGCCTGCTCATCACAGTGCTCAGGGTGTCTCGTGTGAGCCAGTCATACACTGTACCATCCCAATCCAGAGACATACTTCCCCTCTCTAGATGCTATCTGGTTACTTCCACCAAACTGAGCCAGTCTTTAAACACCTTTAGACATCACATGCCCATTAAATCCTGTCCCATTTGCTTATATGTAACATAACTTCTTCTTTCAGTTGCCTGTAATAGCCACATGAATAAGGGTCTCCCAAGGTGAGGGTCCATAACAAAGGAACTAGAGACTCTTAGGTAAAACAAAATGTAAACCCTACACCTAGTCCAGGGTCAGACTACCCTGTGATGCACCTGCAGAGAATCCCAAAGATTATAACCAGAAGAATGGAGATAAACTAGAATGTACAAGGAATTAATAGGAATGACACATAGAGCTACCTCACAGTGTGGATCTGGGGGCTGATGACACCCTCTGCTATGCTTCCAACACAATAATATAACAAATGATTTTCTGGTCTTCCTAGCTTGGCATTTTCGTCTATGGTTTTATTCAAAACCAATGAAGTGGCTGTATATTTTACAGAAAAGAGGTTCAAATATTTGTGTTCAACCAACGCTTTCTCTGGAGCAATGAACGGACCTGCATTTCCAACAAACCTAGGAATACAGCAGAGGCATGGCATCCAGAGCTCTAGGGTGTGTGTATACCCACCCGTGGTCCAAGTGCCTGCCCCATGAAGCTATTATGTCAGCTACTCTGACACCTCCCTTGCTCCACCCCATAACTAAACACTAGATAATTCCTTCCCACTCTACCTGAGAAATGGCTTTCCAGTTTTCAGAGTTGTTTATGAGGTGTCTAAAGGTTAAAGGTTGCTACAACTTTCTGATGGATTATTCCTTCTGTTCTTTATGCGGTTGACCTCTTGGCTTTTATACGCATATCATGTGTATGTCTAATGAGACTGCTGTTAGTCCTTCCTTCTTTTGGATCATTTTGCTTCCGAATCTTTCCCTATTCTTTCATTTTCAACATTGCTGTATCATTTTGTGGGAGAGTCCCAGATCCAATCTGATCTGTTATTTCTAGAAAACAAATATGACTCCCCAGCGTTCCAGGTCAAGCCCTTATTGCTAACTAGGAATAAGGCAAGAGTTTCCAAGGGTCTCCAGGACATGAAACTCCTTCCTTCCATTCTATTTCTGCATCGATACTACTGGAAAAGCAGTCTGAGTCACTTGACTTGGTGCACAAATCTTGGGCAAGCCTTTATTTCCCAAATGACTCTTAAGCCTGATGAACAACTGATTGCCTGTGAGGTTGCTTTTCCAGCCTGGCCACCCTTAAAATGTGTTCTGCTGGGCTTTTGCGGGCCAGGACACACCTGCCTCTGCATGCCCATATCACCGCATGCACTATCTTTACTAGGAAACATACCTAAACTCAACCATCCTCTCCATCACCACCTAGCAAACTGATTATCTTTCAGAAGCAAACATAATTGTCACCCTTTGGTTGGTATAATCTTGTCGACTGCCATATCCTCCTGGGTGTCTTGTGGCTCCTTCTATCTGGTAGATACTTGCAACTCTGCAGCACTGTGAAGCTATGTATGCCTGTATCAGCATGGAAGCCCTTTTATCTCTTTGTATCTGTGCTCCCTACACAAGGTAGGCTCGTGAGCAAGAGTACTACAGAGAAGTTTGAAGAAGAGGGACAAGGTACTTGTAAAACATCTGGCTCTACTGCCAGGAGACAGACATGGAGCTCCTTCATTCTGGAGGGTTAAAAAACATCATTCCCCCCAAGAATCAATCTGGTATTGAGGCTCCAGCCTTTCTTCTGTCCCATGCAGCCTTATACCAGAGCTCCGTTTGCAAATCAGCTGCTAGCAGAAACAGGCAGATAGGAGTAAATCTCTTCTGTACTTGGCTGCCCCCACATAAGAAACTCAGACAGCTGGATTTAAGAAAGAGCAATTACTAGACAGTTTTCGATCCTTACAGTAATTATTTCTATTTGAGTCATATCTATTTAAGTCTGGGGTTAACTTCAAACAAATTTGCTTGAACACACGAAAGGCCCTGCAATCTCTGAGCAGAATAGGTACCACTGATTTTTAAATGACACTCGAAATCCTCCTAGAGAAGTGAGAACCAGCTGAGGTTGCTAGAAACAACCATCAATCAGAACATAATCCCAGGGCAAACAGCGGCTTGTTTCCAAAGGCACTGGGCTTCACTACCAGCTGGGGACATTGGTGGATGTGCAATGCTAATAGGAAGCAAAACCACCCAGGTTAGTGGAGACAGTGGCCATCTAAAGCAGGAACCCTGGTCCAGTGCTTTAAGCTGCAGCACTAGGCCAATCTGTGAACCCCAAAAGAAAAGCATAAATGCACTCATATCCAGTCAACCCAGTAGAAACACTGTTTTGATGTTCAAAATAAAGCCTCTATCATGACAGACATGTTCTGGGCTAGCTTCTGCCTTTGAAGATTAAGACAACTTGAAGTGGATGATGTACTTTCTTTGCATCTCCTGACCACAGACCACAAAGGATGTTTGATGCCACATATCATATATGTGTCCACGGCACACAGTGATTAAAAAAATGCAGTATCTTGTCAAGTTGAGTCTGATTGATATGCATAAGCAATCTACCTGCTGTTGCCACAGGCACTGAGAGCACTGGCTCAGCAACCTTTCCTTCCCACCACAGGCTGCCTAAAACCACCTGCATATCAGAATTTACATACAACTCAGAACCATAGCAGAACTTCAGGTATGAAGTAGCAATGAAATAATTTTATGGTTGGGAGTCACTGCAACATGAGAAACTGTATCAAAGGGTCTCAGCATTAGAAAGGTTGAGAACCATTGCTCTTATTAGAACAAGCAAAGTAAGGAGTAAGAGAACATAATAAAACAATACCCCATTCTTGGGAGTCTGGTACCATCCTTTCAGAACCTTGCCTGTGTATTTACAACTTTATATATGTAATAGAAATAAATGCAGATTTTGAAATTTACATAAATGAGATCATACTGTAGATATTTGCTACTATTGTTTCTGTTTCTTAATGAGATCTTTCTTTAAATGCACAGACATCCCCTCTTTTGGAATTGCTTCAAGTAGTTTTGCATATGTATTGGCTGAGACTGGCTCCACTGCTACACCATTACCAAGAGTGTCTATGAACTTCTGCACCCAAACATCTGCACACCTCTGTGTGTTTAAAATGAATGGCTTTGGGAGTCTATTATCCTAGGAGAAATGCTACTTAACAGTTTCCACAACTTGGGATAAGCCTGAACACTCACATGCACTCTGCCCGCTAGGTCTCTGTGGCCTAAGCACAGAGGAGTGCAGTGGTTACCAGACAAGAGAGGCTGAGGAGGAGGTAACACCTGGGTGTGTGCCTGGGTAGCTACCCTTCTTATCCAGAACACGAATTTCTACCTCAGTTTCTATGATTTTACTGTAGGCTCCATGAAGTCTGAGACCATCTCCTTCAACTCCATGTGCCTACCTTGAACATGGCAAAGTTTGTATGGACTGACTATTATGAAGATGCGTGATCTTTTTTATAAATTCAATCTTCCATTGCCAACCAAAGGTCATGAGAAAGTCACTGACCCTTCTGAGGGGATTATAGGTTAGTGATTCTGCAATAGAGGCCTGGGCAGCACCACAAAACCAGATACCGTGTACACCAATACTTTCTGGCAAGGCAGGAACTGTGACAGCAGCCTGTGTGAGGGAGGCTGTAACACACTAATCAGAGCCTCTGGCACCACAAACTCCGGACGTGAGGAAATCACTGTTGACAAAGGCCTGCTTTCCTACACCAATGAGCCACATGTGACCAAACACATGGTTTCTCACTTTGGGATGGGGCTTAAAATGACACAGTTCTTTGACCAGCATCTACATCCCTGTGTGCCAGACTAAGCTGCACACCACTGGAACCAAAGAAAGCTGCCACAAAGGCAGCCACCTACCTGCCGGTTCAAGACTGTTACGTGGACCAAAAAGACTTTGAGCATCAAACAAATGTTGTCACAGATGGACAAATTTCATGTCCAAACTAAGAACACAAAATGTAGACACTACAGAAATAGAAAGAAGCCTAAGATGGGATTTTGAAGGAAAGGAGACAAGATGAAGACAGAGAAGTACCGTATGGTCTCATTCTCTTGTCCAGGGAGATGAGCACACACAGCAGTGATTACTGAAGTTGGAGAAAGGGGCTGGACTGCATCAGTATTCCCTACATTCATGCGTTATCATTCTGAACCACACTGGCAAGAAGGGACGAACAGGAGCATTTTCCCTTAAACTTTAAACAACATTTAACACTGGTTCTTCCTTGCTTCATATTTCAGAAGCCAACAAAACTTCTTAGGAGACTGAGACAGAACAGGGAATGTAAATCAGACTGGGATTCACAGTGAGAATCGATCGCACAATGCATGAATGAATGCACAAATCCCTATCTATGAAAACATGATTATTACCTAATATATATAATAAAGGGTTCAAAATACAAAACTCAAGCTTAAAAACAAAAACATTCAAACCAAATTCCAGCTAATACAATCTACCTGCTAAACACCTAACATACAAATATATAAATTTTGTTCCTCTATCGAGTTCATCAATACAAATTAAATTCTTTGATATGAAGAAGCTGTGTGAGGGAACGAGAACACTGGTAAAACATTTCTATTAATAGTGAAAAGTAGTTGTTTCCTGCAGGTGCTGGCAAATACATAGAACGAAAAATGAAACAAACTCTGAATTTTTACATCAGAAAGACAGGCTGCTGTTTCTTTTCTCAGGGGAAGGGAGAAACCTTTCATTGCTCAATATTACTTCTTCAGCACCTATGAACATTATTGAGCTTCTAATTGGAAAAAAAATTACCATTGTTAACCTCTCCTCAATACTGAAGCCATCTTTAGGTTCTGAAGACACCAAGCTAATGCTAGTCTCTCAAATAAGGAAACATTTCCGTGTGTGTGTGTGTGTGTGTTTGCATGTGTGTGTATATGCTGTTGCACATGTGTGAGCATGTAAGTGGGGGTAGAAGGACGATCTCAGGTGCTGTTCCTCAGGTGGTGGCCACCATTTTTTAAAACAAGGTGTCTCTTTAGCCTGGAGCTTGCCAACAAGACTAGGTTAGCCACCCAGTGTGCTCCAGGGATCTGTCTGCCTCCCCAGTGCTGGGATGACACACAGATACCACCATGCCTGGTTTTAACATTAGTTCAGGAGATAAAACTCAAGTCCTTTTGCAAGCATTGTATTGACTTTCAAGCACTTACTATCCCTGCAATCCATCAAGGAAACAATAATGCAAGCAGTTCCCAGCCACAGCCCAAGCATAGAATCAGATGAAGAATTTTTATACCCTAAATACTGTAACTACAGATCTAGAGGGTTGTTATTTGAAATTAATCTATGTGTTGATTGTTTCTCCCTATAAATGCATTAGAAACATGTGCTTCAGTGATTGACACCAAATCATAGTCCTAAATGATTATGTCCAAGAGAAAGACCCTTGCCTTTATAATGAGAAGACCTCAGAGTCTAACCCTGGTCAGGGCCCATTTGCTGACAGGTGGAGTCACCCAGATAAGTTATAACATAAATAGTAAGGACAGTGCAGTCTGTTTGCTAGGCTTGGAAGTCTTGAAGGTTCACAAAATCACAGTGAAGTGTCTGGGCCACGCAGAGGGCTTACATTCTGGTTCTCTCTACCAGTTTTTTCTGGCCATAACACCACAAGAAGATTATATGAATTCCTAGTCTTTGTTTACGGCCATTCAAATGCATGCTCAGTGAAACAACTCCAGATTTATGGGTGGAAAACAGAACTCACCCTCAGGTCTTCAGGTCTGCTGTTCCTGTTTGACTTGAACCTACCATGAGCCACAGCTCTTCTTTCACTAGGCTGCAGTAACTGTGAATACCTATAAAATAATCAGAATATAATCTTGCCTGTGGAATAAAGGTTCTGCCCAGGCAGATGGGGGTGGTGAGCACACTTTCAGTGTCTTCAGCGTCTGTCCCTGTCCTTGCACACACCAGATGCTAAAGTAGCAAATATGCCATTGACTCTCAGCCTCCATGGGGAAGAGCTGTCTTGGAAAGGAATAAGGCTTTGACCAAAAAATAAAATAAAACAGAAATTTTGCTAAATGCAAAGGAGGGTAAAAGAGGGTAGTAAATATTATCAAAGTATATCACAATCAGGCATGGAAATATCATAATGAAATCCATTAGGTTGTACAATTAATACGTGCTTAAAAAATAAAAGTGTGCTGGTACTGGGAAACAGGCATATTTGCACACTGCTAGTGAGAGCTCAATAGGTACACCCCTTCCCTAATATGGAAATATCTCTAAACACTGCCATTAAAAACATTGGCCATGGCAGCAAGGGACTGCGACAGGGAGCATGCTGGGAAAAAAAAATCTCTGGCCTAAGACAGAAAGACTAACTTCTCATCAAACTACCTAAAGTAGGCATGGGGCCTCGATGCCTTAGGGCTGTGTACATTTACAATGAAGGAGTCAGGAAAGAGCATCTGTGGGAACCCAGTTCTGCTGGGAACTGCCACACAAAAGGCAGGGCTGGGCTAGGGTGTGGCTCGGTGTTACAGCACCTGCCTAGCATGAATTTGATTTCCAGCAATGCACAGGGGTGGGGCAGTAGGAACAGAAAGGGAATCACAGCTCTTTAGGGCCCCAGAGGGGGCTGGAGTTACTCTATGTGCTGCTTTAGTTTCAATTTGTGTGTGAAATGTTTGTCTAGGTTTGTGCATGTACGTGTGTGCGAGTAAAGTCCAGAGATCAAAGGTAGATGTCTTAATAACCCTTCACCTTATTTTCTGAGACAGGGTTACTACCTGGAACCTGGAGTCTATGCGTCTAAACTGGCTGATAACAAGTTCCAGGTATCCTTCTGTCTCTGCCTTTCCAGTGCATACACTGCTGGACCTGATGCTTTTTAGGCAGATACTGGGGGATCCAAATTCAAGTCTTCATGCTTGCAAAGCAAGCACTTTGCTGAGTGAGCCATCTCCTCGGCCCCTTTTGTGAGGTTTTTGAGGGTTTTCATTCTGTTATGAGCCTGACCTGGTTCCTAAATGATTTTAGAGTTACCTCTTCAGAGACAGGGGATGGGGAGTTGTTAAAGCAGCAATGAAGGCCCATTAAGAGAAAACTTTTGGTAAAGAGAACAGAATCTCTGGCCTGGGTAGAGACCTAACAGTCCAGTTGGTCCTGGCCAATTTCCTGGCCATGGGACCATTCTTAGGAAGGCAGATTCACCTTAGAAACAGGCAAAAGAATCAGTCCTCTGATGAGATACCTTCCCTTTCCAGAATTTGTGTCCATAGTACAGCAGCTTACAGGGCCATAGCTGTGCAGCTCTGTGTATCTTCTTGAATTACTTAGGATGGCCAAGTTATCCTTGCCTTCTTTCTGTGTGTTCAAAGTGTTCCCTGATACTAGGCTCCCTTCTCTAAAACTGTAGCTATTTGTCTGATTTCCATTCCAGCGTGACAGCATGGCTTTTTCCTTCCCTCTTCCATTCTCCTCCTCCAGGCAGTTTCTGAGACCCGTAGCTTGCCTGCACTGCGGTTGTTCTTGAGTTTCAATAAGCAAGCAGGCAAGCAAGCAAGCAAGCAAAGTGTCTTCATTCTGGAAGACCATCTCAGAAACTCTTCTGAGGGCCATAACTGCAGTCCCAGGCCTCTTTTCCTGGACTATCTTATTCCATGCACCAGAGGCCACACAAACCTTGACTCATCGGAAACACTTCTTCTACTGACCAAAGACAATGGCTCAGTCACTTTGGAGGCCTGAGATCAGTGGTTGCCCATCTTTCCCTCCAGGCACTCTGGTATGAGTGTTAGACACTTTTGGGAACTTTCTTCAAAACTAATCAAATAATGGCAAGTTGTATGCAGTCAAGCTAAAATCTAACAAAGCGTGGGCTCTTTATTTGGTTGAAAAAATAAAATCTGTAAATGCATAATGACTAACCAGGTTTTCATCTGACCTGTGGTGGATGCAGTGTAGGAATTTCGGTAACTTACCGTGTATTCATCACACCACATAGCTCCCACACGTGCAGCTACAGAGGCTATTAAACAGCTTTATAAGGACTGATTAAGGGATCACCCATGACATAAACAATGACTGCAATAACATGGACAATGTTATGCTGTAGAAGTGCAGTGTAACCTTCAGTAAACCTGAACTGCCACAGAAGCACTTATTATCAAGCTGAGGTAGTAATAGTATCCAGTGGCTATGATAGAATATTCTAGAGATCCTGAAAGCACAGCTGGTAAACTGTGGGTGTAAGATGATGATGCTTTGGGGAAACAATAAACACTACAGAGCCCCCCCCCGCTGTCCAACACGTACTAGACCTACAGAGCCCCCCGTCTAACACGTATTAGACCTACAGAGCCCCCCCGCTGTCCAACATGTACTAGACCTACAGAGCCCCCCGTCTCACACGTACTAGACCTACGGAGCCCCCCCACTGTCCCCCCCGCTGTCTACAAAGGAGCACACTGCCTTCCCTCTTTCTTCATTTCCCTCTTCTCTTTGGAAAGGCAAAATCTGTCCCTATAGACAAAATACACAGAACCAATGGACATGCAGTGTGTTAAGATTGGAGGCCCATGATCCGCCCAGAGCTCTGACGTTTCATGCATACCGTGCCTTCTTTATACCTGGGTTACAACCCCACCTGTTTTACTTTCCAGCACAGCCAGAGTTTCTGTGTGTAGAAGGGGGTTTTGACAGAAAGGCTGGGCTTCTAACACTTCGAGACCTTGTATGTAGACAGAAGTTAGAAGATTAGGAGCATTGTTCATATGACAATGTGTTCCATTAAAATGAGTAGACAATAGAAGGTAGACCTAGTGGGTGAGGGTGGGAAGGACGGCTGTGCAATTTATTAAAATAAAGGAAACCTCAAGCCTCATCTTGTGATTTAAGAGGAAGTCAGCCATGACCACTCTGTAGTTTAACTTGTCTATATTTTAAATACAAACTATCATTAACAGATTTAAAAATGGAATAATTATTTTCAAAGTAACTGCCGGACTTGGGAAAAAAAGTGTTGTCATTCCCACTGAAGCTAACGCAGGGCCCAGCAAACACCCAGGGGAACAGCAGAGGGAAGTGTGAGCTTCCGACCAGGAAGATGGAGTGGAGGAGAGGCATCTGGGCAGCAGTGATAGCTTTGGAGCCACTTCTCAGCCTCCATTTTCATCTATCTAGGCTAGATTGGTTTGCACTAGCTAAAACCTGGACGCTCCAAAGGCTGCGGAAAATACATAAATAAACACTATCTATTCTTGCATGATATGACTTTAAATAAAAACAGCTTAAACCAGGATTCTTTCTTTCAGAACAAGTACCCCTCCCTTCCCAACACCCCACCCTAAAATAGAAGAAACCATGTATCACAACCACACAGGCATTGTTTTCTAAAAAGAGGTTAACTTGGGCTGTGTCACTGTAGAAACAGAAATAGATTTGGTCCTGAGCAACAGCTCAAACCGTCCGTCAGGGTAAAATTGAAGATGTTTTTGGAATTAGTGTACAAGCAGACACACCCTGTTTACTAATGAATCTAAAACAACAGCTCTCCACTGACTGTGTCTGTTCAGACCATGCCTGGGAAATCACAGGGATGCTTTGCCTTCCTTTGTCCTTTACTCCTGAACATAGATGGTATTAGAACTCTTGTGGAAAACATCAGGAAATGAGCAACTTGAATTCCTTAGCATCCTCCTAAGACAAATAATTTTGAAAGCAGCAATAGGTCTTACTGACTTAGAGGTTTTTCCTGAACCTCCAGTGATGGAACCTACATCTTCGTAAGTGCTAGGCTACACTACCACCAAGACACCCTCAACCTGAATTTTATTTTATTTTTTGACATAGTGTCTCACTCTATAGCCTAATCTAGGCTGGAATTCACTGTGTAGCCCAGGTTGGCCTTGAACTCAAAGCCATCTTCTTTCCTGAATGCTGGGAGCATATGTATAAACCACTCCATACTATGTTTTAAATATCCTTCATATTCAAAGGGGAATGGATCATCAGTTTAGTTTCTGGCATTTGGAAAAAACGGCAAGCAAGCAATACAGCAGGGGCATAATAAGGATGCCTTCTCCATCAGGCCATAGGATGTCCAAAGTGGACACAGGAGTAAATTCAACTTGAGTACAAAGTAATCCAGCCAGTGACCACAGGAGCATACTGGCATCAAAATATGGCTGCTTTCACTAATGTCATATACACTTCTACAGAGTATATACACACTGACACACACAGAGAGAGACACAAACAAAGGCACACACACATACAGATACACAGAGACACACAAACACAAATTCTTACCTCCATCATGGGCCTGGCACTGTCGTGCACAGAGAGAATGTGCGTCACCTTGTTCCTGCTCAATTGGTCTGTATCTCTTGCATCTGCCATCAAAAATAAAAGAACATTTTAATAGTTTCTGTGAGTTCATCACTCTTAAAGTCTAGGCAGAAAACAGCACATGATTTACAGATTTTTTTCTTGATACTTCGTCACTGACTACATCCAGAATACTGTAGATTAATAAATTTGGGACTACTGCTTTTATGTATTTTGCCTTAAATTATTTCTGACTGATACAACTTCAGAGCTCAAGTATAGAACTCAAATTAACAAAACATTGTAATCGGGAGGCTGTTAAAAGGAGGAAATGCAAGACGTTATAATATAATGTACTAGTATGTTTTTACATGAGATACATATAATAAACATATTTGAAAAAGTTACCTCTTAATGATTACTTAAGTTGAAAGTAAAAATCCAAGGACCCACTTGTTGTAGGAGACAGAGGAGCACACTGGAAAGTTCTTCCCCTGACAGTGGTAAAGCTTGAGATAGGACTATGGTTTACAATATCTCTATCCACATTACATCCACCATGGTTTACAATATCTCTATCTGTAAAGCAAATAAACAAAACTCCAGAACGTTTTCCAGAAATTCTACACGGAGTTACCAACTGGCTATTATGTCATCTTCATAAGGAACTGGGGCACTTTCTCATGCTTCTAGATATAGGAGAAAGACTCATTGGGGGGATATTCTGAGTTAGAAATCTTGTGTGATCTACAAAACAGTCCAGCAAGGAGAAGAAGGCCCACTCTTCTGAGTCTTGGGCCTTTGCCAAGCTCTTCAAAGGGATACAAGAGAAAAAGAACCAGAAAGCAAGTACTCGATGACACTGTTCCTTAAGAATATCTGTTGACATGGGAAAGTCTGTTGGGCAAGGGAAAAATTGAGGCACCAAATTTAAGTACACTAGAAACTCAATTTGGACAAACATGTACAGCTAGAAATGCTTATGGAGGGTAAGCAGTAAACACACTTATTAAGATGTGGAATAAAGATGGAATGTCTCCTCTCTCTAGTGCCCTGCGTGTGTATCTAAGGGTTTATCATGCACAATCTCTCTAGGCGTCACACTGAAAAGACTAGTTCTGAGTTCCAGTCTAGTTCCAGGTCTACGGTCAAACTAGGTCATTTACATTCCCAACAAGCCCTGGGACAGAGCGAAAACTAAGCTACAATCTTCTAAATATTTGTCAATGTCAGGAAAAGTCTTTAAATGTAATGTTAAAATGTTTGTTTTTAATCTGAAGATTCTCCTCATTGATTCAACCACCCTGGGCTTCAAATTCCAATCCACTCCCCACTCCTGCCCTGTGCTTCATCTCCTGTCCTTTTACTAATCCTCCTCCACTTTCCTCTATTTCCACATGAGAGGATACACTTGTCCTTCTGAGCCTGGCTATTTCACTTAACACGAGGATCTTCCACTTCAACAAGATTTAAATTTTAGCAATCATTGATTGGCCTCGTACAAATCTGCTTCCCTGTAGTCATAAGAAATGTATGCACAGGTTCAACCAAAATTGGATCAAAGATTCTGAAAAACTTGCATTTGGACTGAACATATACAGACATTTGTTCTTGTCATTGTTCCCTAAACAATAGAGTACAAGTCTCAAACAACATCTGTCCTATGTTAGGTAGAGACGGCTTACATATAGATGAGACAATGGGGGTTTTTATTCTTTTAACTTTCTTTTTTTTTAATAAATAGATTTAATTACAATTATCCAACAGTTGTTAGGCTAACAGCCTGGGCCCGGATGACACCTTGGTCCCTGGTGGCAGCACAGGCCACCCAGATCTGTATGGCCCCTGGCTGCGGCTGCACCATGATCCCCAGTCCAACAAGGCCACAGGCTGTGGCTAAGATCCTGGGCCTCCGTGTGAGCCCTAGTGGCCACCTGGGTCAACGACTTCAACACAGACCCAGCTGAAGCTGAACAACATACCCTGACATGCTCCAGACAGCAGTACAGCCTGGTTCACATCCTAGCTCCCGGTGGTAGCCCCAGCCACTCCAACATGGCCCTGGACACGAACAAGGCCACATGTTGGGGCTTAGACCCCAGCCTTCATGTGGCCTTTGGTGGCAACATGGACCACAGACTTCAACATAGACCTTGCCTGCAGCAGGATCACAGACATATAGACATCGTCCAAGCCTGGGTCTGCTTGCCACCATGGCCCCAGGTGGCAGCAAAGGCCACCCAGATTGTCACAGCCCCAGAAGCAGTGTGGTCCCTGGACCCTAACACAGCCCCAGGTTGCAGCTTAGACCCTTGGAATAAGCATGGCCCTCGGTGGCAACAGGAGCCATGAATGTCAGCACTGACCCTGGCTGCTTTGGATCAGTGACCCAGACATGGCCCTTGGCAGCAGCCTGGTCTGGACATCACCATGGCCCTGGGTGGCAAGCAGACTTCCCCATCAATCTACTCCTCATGGCCTTCACCATGGCCTCCAACATCAGCCTACCCCTCACTGTCTTCATTTCTTCCTTTCTGCCTCTTCCCACAGCACATGAGCCATTCTCTTTCTCTCTCCTGTTTCTCCACTACATATCTGCTTATCATTATGGGGTCCATGGATGTTTTCCCACCAGCCAGGGTCTTCAGGACCCCTGATGGCTAGACCCTCCTTCAGCAGAACTGCATCAGGTAGGGCATGGATTTCTTCCTACCAGCCAGGGCCTTGAGGATCCTGACTGACTGGCCTGTGGCTGGCTAGTCCCCATCTCAACAACTGGGGTTGTAGGAGGGTGCTGTATCACTTTAAATAAAGGGCTTGATTTTGGTTGGTGGTTTCTGTGAGGGTCCTAGAGCCAGCCCCTACTGAGGGACAGTGTACTTAATGAACTATTTTAAACTGTTGTTTTGCTTTATTGTGCTGTAATACACAGCAGCATCTCAGCCTTTGGCTATGGTCAAGCAAAAGCATGACTCACACACCACAGACTCATACATACATGTCAGCGATTCTTTAGTACATTTAGAGTTGTGCAACTATGACCATAATCAACTTAAAATTTCTCATTAGCCATGAAATACATTTTATAACAGATTACCATTTAAATTGTGGTTTGGTGGTAAGACTTGAATAAAGAGGCCCATTCTACCACACATGACCCAATGGGCTGCAGGTCCCTGAAGACAGGGAAGCAAGGCTTGGCCGGTGCTGCTCCTGCCGCACCTCCTTCCTGCTGCTGCCTCAGAAGACGCCATCACGGTTGCACTACTCTGGATCACTCTCTTCCATGAAGCTCAGCACAGGCGTGAGCATGCATGAAATCCTTCATCAGTTTTGCTGCATGATGACAGTGGACCTTTGGGACTTACTGACCTCAAATCACTGGGCATTCTAAACAGAAACTAACAACCACAGCCACTGTGGCAGTGGGCTTTGCATGTGTGCACAGTAGCTCACTAACTTTAAAAGCCTGTAAGTCTGAAATCAGAACTTCCTGGGCGCCTTCAGAAAGGTATCACCTGGCAAGTGTCAGACGTCTCAAACCAGAGTGACATCCACTGAGCTCTGAAGGGCTAGGGGTTCAGATTTTCAATCTGGAAAAAGGGAAAGTTCTGGAAATGGATGGTCGTAATCGTTACACAACCATGTGAAAAACTTAGAGCTTTCTGACCTGTACATGGAGATGGCTGCAATGGTACTCTCTGTGATATATGTGTATTTACCGCCATAAAACAAAACAACAACAACAAAACCCAAAGCTATCACTCACCTTTGAAGTTGCCAATGAACAGGCCAGGCAGGATCTGGAAAAGAGACACAGACATGACTGTCACAGGACGCCAAGTGGACAGTGTTGCTGCCTAAAATGGTGAGGCTCTCACAAAGTTTCCCAGCCAAACCTGGGGCCCCTCACCTACCATAGCCAGTTCCCACACCTCCCTGAGAACAGACCGTAACTTCAGCTCCCTCTGGCTCCCTGAGCTTAGGGCCGGGATGGTACTCAGAGACAGCACTACCTTCTCCCCTTGCATCTCCCTCACTGCCTTGGCAAACATGCACTCAGTGCTCAAGATCTTTGTACACAGTGTTCACTGACAAGTGCCACTAACAGCACCACAGTGTTCTGTGAGCCCATTCAGTAACGCTGTGGCAGGCCTGCTTCTCTGCAGCACTAGAAAACTTCCCATGCCTCCATGAAGGCCTCAAAGGGCTGAGATGCTACATAGAGAAGGTACTTTTCACAAACACCCGATGACTTTCAAAGTACCAAGCAAATCCTTGTCAGTCTTTTGCAAAGACAGTGAAACCCAATTACAAAAATGCTCCGGAAAATAAAAGTATGCCCAGTGACCTCCTTGCTGCAATTTCCAGTTACCCCTGGCTTGTTGGTTCTGCACATATGCAAACGCTATAGCCACACAGTCCTCCTGTCCCCTGCATCCTCAGTGTCAGCCTCTAAAGGTCCCTATTTTTATGAAGTAGGGCAGAACAGGTACCATAGCATTCCTATCGTAAAACAATATAATAATGCGTGTTCACCCTGGAGCTGGACCAAGCTGAGATTCCCTGGCAGCTTTTGGCTGCCTGGAGCCTTTCCACCTTCATGGCCCATTCCTCAGGGTCTCTTGTCTTTATTAGAATATGACACTAAATACTAAAGAATGTGTTTTTTGTTTTTTTGTTTACTGGACCAACAAATGGCTGTGGACTATCATAATTCAACCATACAGAAATGGAGATGTTTACAATCAACACTGAAAAGAAAGCTTCCATCCTCAGGATAGAAGCAACCATCTTAGGCCTACTACATAGTACTGGAATGAATGCTATGAAAATAGCAAGGATCTATAAAACAGTAGGCTATGATTCATTAGTGGACCAGCATTCATGCCCTTGAAGCTGTATTAACGGTACACCACAGTCACTTTCTGGGATGTGGATGAGACTGGGAAGGTACCCATCAGTATGGGACTGAGGATTAGGACACAGAGGAGCTTGATCCTGATAGGTCTTTCTGTCAGGCTACAAGATTTACATTTCTTGCTGGAAGCTATGTGGAGTTAAATAGGCCATAAAGAGGCTGATACAAATTTGGAATTTTGAAATGTTTTGTTCAATCTCTATGAATCATTCATTCATGTGTATATATATATATATATATGTGTGTGTGTGTATAATATTAGGTGGACTGAGCAGGTTGTATTTACATATTTAGGTGTATGTGTGCACACACACAAATGCATACAGACACACATAACAATAAAAACTAAAGAAAAAGAGACCATGATTTTGACACAGTATAAGGGGAATTGGAGGGAGGGAAGAAATGAAGGGGGAAACTGATGTAATTATAATTCAACTTTTAAAATATTGAAAGGAAAACAATCAACCTTAAACAATAAAAACAGAGGATCTAAAAAAAAAATCCAAGGTTGATTTAATCTATGGATGTGGAACCACAGATACCAAGGGCTGACTACATTTTTCCTAAATCTGATTGTTTCTGTCATAGGTAGATAAGGAAATACTTCTTTAATGATAAACAAGCAAATAAACATCAATAGGGTAGAAAGAAGCAAATCAAAGAAAGAGGGGGCATAAAGATCATAGTTGGCAAAGCCTAAAGCAGGCTTAGCCAGTGGTGAAAGGCTTTCCCTTGCCTGGGAAGCTTCCATGCAAGGGACAGTGACAGCAGCGTCTGCAGGGTTTGGCCAGCATGGAAGAAGCTCGGGGGCCCAGAAAGCGGCTAGAACAGGACATCAGAAAGCGTGGATAAAGAAGCTGCTCATTGAAAATAATGGAAGATGGGGATTTTACAGGCATTTTGAAAACTGTAAGGAAAGAACAGAATTGTGTCAGCCATCTTTTGACTTTATTTTCTAGATAGGACAGTGAGATAGAATTCCGTGGGCTGTACCCACCCATTTCTGTAGTTGGAGTCTGTCTCTCTTCCACACAGAATTATAAAACAAAATCAAGGAAGGCTGGTTTCGGATAGAGTAGAAGTACTTGGGAAAACTTCTCAAGCAGCCAGCTTTGTAATTTAAACATGACACTCAATATGGCTGACTCACTTACTGATACTGTTATGGTTGGTAACCTTTGGGCATGGAGAAAGAGACAAGGAAGTCAACCAACTGGAATGGCTTTCCAGCAAAAGGATGGTTTGAAGAGGAGTATGCAGAGTGTGTTCTTTGGGGTTCCTTACAAAGAGGTCTCTTCTGGTCACAAACTCCTTACCACACTCTCCCTGTCTGTCTTGTCTACTTTCTCTGCCACAGTACTCAGTACTCAGACTTTTATTCCTTTACTTTCGGGACTGATGTTGAAGACCCAAGCAGGTGTCTGCTCCAGCAGAACACTGAAGACTGAGTAGTTTGCATAGGGATGGTGTTTATTTACCTCAGTGTTCTGGACCCCAGAGCATGGCCCCCGCACTTTGCTCAGCTTCTGGAGCTTGAGGTGGGAAGGCAAGCTGGTGCATGCGGAAGAGAGACCAAATTACAACAGCTAGCCCATTCCTGGGAAGAAAACACCAATTCCCTGATGAGAGCGCTACCTTGGGTCTCAGAGCCTCCTAAAGGAACTACCACCTCTCTGCACTGACATACTGAGGATCGGGATTTGACAAACATTTGTGTGGGCACAAACCATGTTCAAACCAACGCAGAGCATAGCCCTTTCCACCATGTAGCACCGGAACTCGTGAGGCAACAATACCAACCCCAGAGGAATTGACTCTCGGGAAGCCCCTGGTCAGAAAGATGCTTGTCTGTTGGTGCGGGAGAATTGTCTGTATTCTGTCAATCATGTTTTAAATAA
>LOJH01010662.1:16857-27218 GCA_001685095.1 Ellobius talpinus
CTTCCTTCCTTCCTTCCTTCCTTCCTTCTTTCTTTCTTTCTTTTTTCTTCCTTCCTTTCTTCCTTCCTTCTTTCTTTTCTTGGTTTTTCAAGACAGGGTTTCTCTATGTAACAGCTCTGGATGTCCCTGAACTCTCTTTGCAGACCAGGCTGGTTTCAAACTCACAGAGATACATGAGCCTCTGCCTCCCGAGTGTTGGGATTAAAGGCATGTGCCACCACGCCCAGCTGATATTTGTTTATTAAATTATAGTTTCTTACCCTGTTTTCAGAAGGACTTTGTTGAAGCTTCAAAAGCATAACTATTGGGTTTCTTTCTCTATTAGACATTTTTTTCTTTAATTTTAAACTGAAAGTCAGTGCACTCATAACTAGTTTGAGGCACTTTGGTGTCTGTGTCTTTCATGTGGCTCAGTAGTTGTGAAGCTTTCTCATTTTCTCTTTAGCAGTACTTAGCCTATTCCCCAAGTTATGTGGGGAGTGGGCTGGAGTCTAGATGTGTGTACAGGGATCACAAAGGGAGAAGCAGAGAGAATATTCATTCGTCTTAGAAAACTCAGTTTGGGGCAGGAAAGTTGGATTTGTGGGAGGCCACAGCGTCCTTCCTACTGCTCAGCGTTTACCCTGAGAGAACTGAGGTAGACACCCAGAGAAAGCTCCTCCACGGGGGAAGAGTCACCTGCTTTTCTGTGTTCTTTCAATTTCCTTTACAGGCTGAAAAACATACTCATACTCTGTGCTAACACACCCATCTCAAGATAGACATTCATATCATAGCCTGATTCAAAACTGTACTCAAGCTATAAGTTGCCCGAGTTTCTGTATTTTTCTCTTAAATTATATTTCCTTTTATTCCTGTTTCAAACGAGTGTAGAAGCTGTGTTTGTCGGCTCTTTCACTCACTTTCCTCTTTTTTTTTAATGTAACCACAGAATAACAGCCTTAAATTTTAATTTCCTGACTTGGTTTGGCAGGGCCTTACTCTTTTACTCTTTTTTTTTTAGCACACAATGAGTTTAAATAAATTTATTACATAAACACATTCTCAGATCAGAGAATTTTACAGGACTGTAACCAGCAATTGAGACTCACTTCTCTCTCTCTTTTTAGATTTAATTTTTGTTCTGTGTGTTTCAGCTGGTGCTAATCTTTCTGTGACTTGTTTATTAATGTCTGTACTGTTTAAACTGCAAGGCCAGCCCTTTCCTTGTGACAGGCATTGCACAGAAGCTTCATGAATTCCCATGTGGCTCTCCTGTGGGCTTAGCTCTTCCTATTCTGATAGCTTCAGTTCATTAAATGAAGTAAACTGCTCTTGCCTATGAATTGAGGACCGTGTTATATCCTCCATTGATCTCATAAGGTCGCCGTGAAGAGCAATTGGATATGACACTGTTTCCAAGATGGCAGTACATGAGCCAATGTGTTCCCATATTTATTATCAGAGGAAAACTGTGCACGTCCTCTGTCCTTTAAAAAGGACATAGCTCAGTTTGTAGAGTGCTTTCCTAGCATGTATGAAGCCCTGGGTTTGAACCAATGCCACATAAACCAGGTATGAGACCTCATCTTAAAATAATCATAGTAAATGAATGAAAGATCAGGTAAAGAGTTCTCACTCTTGCCAGATCTTCTTGTATTGCTGTGCATTTTTTCCTACCAGCACACCCTTCCCTGTGCTACCTTGCAGAACCATGACAGTGGGTCACTGAAAGAAACAGGCTAATCAACCATTCAGAAACTCAGGGAGTCAGGCCTCTTGGGACTGTGGAGACAAATGGATGATAGATAGACTGGGTTTCTTTCCTTTTCTGCTGTTGTGTTGGTAGCAGGAAGGCCTGTGGACAGTGCATATTCTGTGCATCTTTCTACTGTGCTGTTGAACACAGTCACTGCGACTCCATCCGGTCATTGTTTTTCCCCTTACATTGGGAGACATTCATGTCACCATCAGAAGTATTTCAGTGGGTGATATAAATCAAGAAAGTTTTCTGTGTGCCTCTCTGGAATAGAGCTGAGAGAGGCCAAGCAAATGTGGCTCTCAGATGAGCTGAGTCGGCCTGCCCTGCCCCAGTCATTCCAAAATGGGCATGGCTTTGTGATGTTTAGAATAAACACTGAGATAGAATCTGCCCTGGGGAGGCCAGGGCAGATAAATGGCTTTAGAGTAATTTGGCAGTTATCTGGATGTTAATAATCAGATCCTAGGAGGTGTCCAAGAAAAGAGCTGTTCTTCTAACAATTTGGGGTATCCCAAGCTATAGGATATAAATTATTGGAACATCTATAAAAATGTAAGAATGCAAACCTCTAGAGACATGTGGGTCAAAGCCCATATCTACAAAAGACCCCTGTGTGCTAGCACTTGTTAATTTAGCCTAGCAAGTGGAGGCACTGGTGGATAGGGAAAGTCCATTCGTCAGCTGCATAGTTCATCCCCTCCCTTAGGAACTCTGAAGGCGTAAGCATTTAATTGTGCATTTAATTGACCTTGCCTCAGCAACATCTTGAATTAAGATACAACCCAAATTTTCTATGATATCCTTTATGAATGACATTTTAAACAGATGTCCCTCTGACAAGGAATTCTGACTTTCAGAATTTCATTCAAGATAGGATAAGTAATATTTTGTTTCAGTGAATGAAATAGAATCAGAGAATTCTTGCCTCTGATTCTTTAAGCACCATCCATCTATGCTTATTAGTTAAAAAATTAAAAAAACATAAGAGTTTTCCGGGCACCTTGACCTTAGTAGACACTGTATAAATGTAATAATGCTAGCAGTTGTTTAGGTGATGGAAAAAACTATCTGGAGTCTAAGTGAAGATGCTAAAATAATCTAATTCTGGCCAGGCTGTGGTGGTGCACATCTTTAATCCCAGCACTTGGGAGGCAGAGGCAGACATATCTTTGTGAGTTCGAGGCCAGCCTGGTCTACAAGAGCTAGTTCTAGGGCAACTAGGGCAGTTACACAGAGAAACCCTGTCTCGGAAAGAAAAAAAAGATAATCTAATTCTGTCAGAAAACCACCTGTGGACTTGGTCTTGTCTCCTTTCATTTATTCTGCTTCTGCAAAGGGTCTGGGTTTTTTGTTTTTTGTTTTTCTTTTTCCAAAGTGCTTTAACAGGATATCCCAGTTAAAGTTTTGACAGACTGTTTATAGTTCACTTCTGCCCAGGGGCAATGGAAGATGCATTACAGGATAAGCAAGGTGACTCTTGGGTAGGATTATTAACATTGAAATTTCTTCAGACAGGCTGACATCTGTGGAAGACCAAGGGTTAGTAACAGAGCTAGAATTCATGAGAGAGGTCTACATTGCCTACTGACTTCCTTAAAGTAAATGAAACAAAAATTTAGGCGGTGAAAACAAGAACACATAGACTTGGGTGACAGTATTAAAAAATCCTTAACACTAAGTCACCTAATCCTATGTCAAAGCTGTCATATGCTTGAAGGGTTGCTGTAGGGCCCTGGGTTCAAGATCATAAGACAAAGGGGAAGCTCTTCTTTTTTTTTCCTTTTTCTGTTTGTGTGTGTGTATTCATGTTCATTCGTGTGTCTGTGTGTGCATGCATGTGTGTGTGTGTGTGTATTTGGGAGAAGCACACACACCTCAGGTGCTGTCCACTCCACCTTATTCCTTACCTTTTTTTTTCTGAGACCTTGGCCTGGAACTCGTCTAATCGTCCAGTGAGCTAATCTGACTGACTGGTGAACCCCAGGGAGCCACCTGCCTTTGCCTTCTTAGTGCTAGGGCATCAAGTTCACACTACCATGCCTGGCTTTTTATTTTTTTTAGCACTCCTGCCTATCAAACTTGGGCTCTTCCTCATCACAAAGCAAATACTTTCCCCATCTGGCTATCACCCTAGCCTGAAGAACTCTCTTCCTTTTAACCACAGAGTCCACCTATCTGATCTTACTTTCCTTTCCCGCCACTGGTGCCTGTCTGTCCTCAACAGTTTATTACATTCCCTGTGGGGTGGGCCTACTGTGTGCTCTCCTAGTACAGAGAGAGCTGCTGGGCCCCTGCTCGCTGGCCTTTCTGTCCACAGTGATTCTCACACACAGTAGCTTACTGCACACTATTGTGTGCACACCAGAACCAGGTGTTTCAAGTACTCTCGGTAGCCCTAGGCCGCAAGCCTCTGGACACATGCTGAGGAATTTGGATATTTTTGTTCAGTTTTAGCTTCATACATTCTCTTTTGTTGTAGGAGAGGCTGGCCATTTGAAAAGTTCCCACAAAGTACTCATGAAAAATATATGGTACCTTTTTATTATATTGATTCCATGTTAGATGTCTAGTCCTAGAGGAAGAACAAAGTGCAAGTCCAAGGATAATCATGTAGGGGACTTGTCAAGATTACAATTCTATTCAAATTGAAAATAGAAGTTAATGAGAACTGCTGAGCACACTTGCACAGTTTGAGTCACCCACCCTACCATTCTACAAAGGCTCAGAATGTGGCCATCACCAGAAGGCACAAATAAAAGCAAGCAAAACTGATTTTGTTGTGGAATTTTAAGATAATTAATCTGCATGTTTAGAAATTGTATTCCATATTAATTGAATCCTAATAGAAAAGTTCAATTTTTTAATAGAAAAATCAGAGAAAAAAAGAAATAATCCTTTTTTGCTTCTATTTGTTTTCTCCGTTCGTTCCTCTTTCTCCTCCATTTTTTTTGAAAATACATGTTTTTGTTACTATATATCTGTATATTTTAAATCTATATAAACAGTATCATTAGGGTCAGGTACTGTGTTAGACTCCCTCATTCATCATTTGATTCCCAGGATCCTCTCTCCTTGTTCTCTGAGTATCTATTTAGTCATCGATCTTAAGCACTTAGAGCTTTCTGTGTAAAGGATGCACGCTATTGCATTACTGCCTCTCAGTCACTAATTATTATACCGTATTTTGCTCAGGACTACCAGCACTAACTCAGTCATTGAAAATAAAACATAAAACTGTAATATTTTAGGTGATTTCACGTGTCCATCTGCATTCTGTGCTGTGCTGGAGAAACTTCAGCTTCAGCGAGTAAGCAGTCAATAAAACTGAATCAGGGGCTTTGGGTGAACAGAAGCGCTGTGCAGAGATATGTGTGCTTGTCTGCACATTTGAGTCCAGGGAAATACTCATTTCACAGTGCTTTTCCAACTTCCTAATGCTGTGACCCTTTAATACAGTTCCTCATATTCTGGTGACCCCAACCATACAATCATTTTCATAACTCTAATTTTGCTACTGTTATGAATATGAATATAAATATCTGTGTTTTCTGGTGGTCTTAGGGGACCCCTGTGAAAAGGTTGTTCGATTCCCCCCCAAGGGGTCGCCATCTACAAGTTGAGAGCCACACTGGTTTAGAACCATTTCAAAGAACGTTGTAACTAAATTTATTGCCTAGGAAAATATTAAATGTGACTTTGTGTTAGAAGCCAACCTAGAACACAGGCCTTCTTTGCTGTATCATGTCTGTGATATGCCATTCCTTGACAGTCTGTAGGCTGACCCATTTGCTGTGGGGCATGACAAGTTGCATGTTGCGCCACAGAGTACATTTGTGCACTTGACTGTGCCGTTTACATGGATGGGGAGGCAGGGGGCGGGCTAAGAGGCGGTGGCCCAGGGAAGTGAGAACATCGCGCTGCAAACGTTAAGTTGCTGGAACCGGGAAACCTCAGCCCGATGGCAGCAGTGTCCACCCAGGGCAGTCGTTTGCCAGCAAGCATGCCACTTCTCACTCCACATCTCTATGGCTCTGTGTGCCTTGGGAGGTCCTGGTAATTTGAAGCCCTGAATTTCCTTATCAACTTCCTCACTGTTCTTGGCAAGATGTCTGCTAGGTGCAGCCTCACATACTGCTTAGGGGCGTGGTCTCTTGTATTCCTTCAATTCAGATTCTTGCTCCTTTGTTTCTTAGCGGTGCAATCTTGAACGTGTTGCTCACACACTCTCTTCCTTGTTAGCTTCCTGATATGTAAACTAGGTGGGAGACTACAGGGTAGCTATGCCATGGGTATTTAGTGTGAGAGTTAACATGGAGCAGGGTTGTGGGCAGTACACAGTAAGGGTCTGGTCCATGCTGTTGTCTCTCTGTAGCCTTTCAAATGAAGACTGTCCAAATCACTCACTCCCCATCCCCACTAGGCTTTCCCTCTAGCAATTTTCTACCTATGCCGCTCTCAGTGTCCCATGCCCCTTTTGCTTGGCTTGTGGCTCCGCAAACTGCCACAGACTGTTCTACAAAAACTGTTACTATAAAAGCACGCGTGCAGTTTAGCTCTCTAAAGAAACACCAGGTTCTGGAGGGCAGAGCGCTTGTTGAAGGCAAGACATGGCTATGTAGCCCATTGCTGGCCTGGAGCTCACTGTGTAGCTTACTTAGACTGGCCAAGAACTCTTGATGTTCCTACCTCTGACTCTCAATCACTGGGGTTACTGTGGTTCACCACTGTTCCTGCATACAATCTTTCTTACTTTTCTTTTGTCCCATGAGAAAGAATTCCTGTTCAAGGTGAATAGTGTGTTTCCTAAACTGCTGGCTTTATTTTTGATTTGGGAGCTTATGTTCGTCTTCTCCGAAATGGCTGCTGGGAGCTCAGAAACTGAGCACCATTTTACCTCTGTCCAGGCACTGTGCTGTTGAAGACATAGTTTATGTACAAGTCTTTCCCCTTCTTCAGGCAGACTAGTGTTCAAGCCACTGTGTGCATACCATGGCATGGGTTTGGGCATCCAAACCCCACCGCTTCATTTTCCAGTCCAACTAAAGTTTGTCTGAACCTGCCTCATGGGGCGGGTGTATAATGTACATGTATGACTGTGTCTACACAGGCCCCAGTACTGTCCCAGGTGTCTGGACATTGTTCTTTATTAGTTCTGTCCTATGACTTCCAATGTATCCGTAAAGTAGGGCTGGAGGGGCTGGAGATGTCGCAGACTACTTCTGTGCAATACAGGAAGGCCTGAGCCAGCACTTGGGAGGTTGACGATAGAACCTTAGAGGTTCAAGGTCAGCTCAGCTACATAGTGAGTTCAAGACCAGCGTGAGATACATAAGACCTGCTAAAAAGGAAGCAGAAAATTAAGCTAATCAGGGAATTGGGGTTGCCGTCTGGTGGTAGAGCATTTGCCTAGCAAAAATGTGAGGCTCTGGATTTGACCATCAACACACCAAAAAGAATTTAAAAAGCTGTATGTATATATGTATATATATGTATATATAATATATATCAGTATATACATATTAATAAAGTTAATTTTGAAATACAATGTGTGTATATAATTTGCATATGTGTATCAAAATGTATAGGTTTTGTCAGAAGTTGATGCATTATAGAAGTTAAGTCAAGTTTAATTGACTTAATTAAGTAGTTGGCTCATGCACTCATCAGTTTGTGAGTAAAGGCCTAGAACTTGCCGTATGTATCTGGAGAATGACACCTAGCCCTGTCTCCCACCATGTAAAACTGCCAAAGAGGTGGAAGGCATTCCAGTAACAAGATGTCACATTGTAAGGAAACATTGGCTCCACGGGTCCCACTGTACCTGACGATGAATGGCTTCCTGGCGTGGACAGCATCCCACCTGGCTGCCCAGCTGGGGATGCCCCTTTGGGCCACCTGCGCTTCCTGCTCTGACTCTTCCTGCTTTCTCCCTTTCTCCCCATCAGCCCTGCAGTGGTGCCTGGGAGCCAGCCTCCTGTGGGAAGACAGAGGATCAGATGACAGCCTCTGGTCAGCCTCGAAAATATGTGAACGCATTCTCGGCTCGGACTCTGGTCATGTGAGACATTTCCAGAAAAGCATTATGGTTTTTAGAACACTTAAAAGTTGACTTGTGACATATCATTCCTCAGCATGGAACTCTTCCTGACTGAGAGAAGAACCTATTTTTGTTGTGGTACAACAGTTGAGAGCAGCACCAAGTGCGTTTTAGTTGCATGAAATCTTACTGGGTTTCACCCAACTAAAAAGGATTATTTTTTAAAAAATTAATGAATAACAGTCTTACCTAAATTATTAGGTAATGAATTGTAACCATTTGTTAATATCATGATCAGATTTTTTTAATAAAATGATTTATTTGTATTTTAGAGGATCCAACAGATCAGTATTTTTGACTGGGGTAAATTTTTTTAAAAAAAAATTATACAAAGAAATACCCCAGTATTTTACATTTCTCAATCACTAAGAATACATACAAATATTTTTAATAAACAGTGAAAGCATTATTCTGAATGTTGACTAAATACCAAGTAGCCGTTCACAGAGCCTATAAGACTCATTTGTAGTTAATAATATTGGAAAGACATTTCTTGTGCTAAACCAGTTCATGAGGAGTTTTTGTTAGCTTGCTTTAAAAATTATGACTGTATGAAATAGTTTTATAAAAAAATTATATTTTTTATTCAGTAATTTAATTTTGTAAATGCCAAATAAAAAAAATGTGTTTCGCTGCTATGGTCTTAGCCTGTAGACATGCTGCTAGTCAGAGAGGCAGTAGAGCTTGGATGAAAGAAAAGAAACTTGGTATTAGATAATTGATTATTCACTAGTATTTCAGACATTTTTATTTTTATATGTATACCTTTTCCTTTTTTTAACTGGAAAACTTATTTGGGAGATTTTTGCATTTGTTGTACATTTTCTTTTTTTTTAAGTAAAGTTGTTTCTTTTTTGTTATTGTTGGTTTATAAAAACATGCATTGCACTTCTTTTTTTGGGAAATTTATGTTGTTCACGTCATATGTTTTGTTTTGAGTTCAGTCTGACTGTTCTTCAACTCAGGCACTCTGAATCTGCTCAGCTTTCCCCATAGTTATTAAGTGTATGGACCAGAACTGCCTTGTGGTTCTTGTGTTTGGGGGGAAGACAAACGTGGAAGTCAACAGTCGGTTTCTGCCTCGAGAACACTGGGTACAAGATGGCCGGCCCTGAGCTTCGGAAACGACAGTGTACTTACTGCCTTGTAGCAAAATAAAGCTGTGCCTGTATTTTACATACTTCCTGGCCTCTCTTACTTTTGTGATTCGGGGTAGTAGTTACACATCTAAGAAAATGGGACAAACTCAAAACACCGTTTTCTTTCCAAAATATGCTTGCCATCTAAAATGTATATGGTGTCTTTGCCACAGGAAAAGTAAAGACAAGCCAAGTTAAGTAGTTCATAGAATAATCACAGTGACAATTGGGTAGACTCTTTCATCGTGTGTCAAGCAAGGGCTCAAAAAAACTCGAATGGGGGGGCCGGGAGCACACTTACAGAACTACTGATGTCTGGGCTGGGGCGATGGCTCAGCATGTAAAGTACTTACTTCATTGCATAAGGACTCGAGTTCCAATCCCGGAACCCACACACAGTCAGACAAGGCATCCAGGTGTGTAGTCCCAGGTTTCCTATGGCAAGATGGGAGGTGGAGATAGCGGAGGGAATCCCAGGAAGTTTGCATCCAGTGAACGGACACAGGAAATGGCAAACAACAAAGAAACCCTGTTGGCACCCAAATTGAGAACTGAGAGCCAAGGTTGTCCTCCACCCTCCACGAATGTGCTGTGGCATGCATGTTCCCATGCCCCCATCACACACAGTCATATAGGTGTTCGTGGATACACAGAGTTTGTTTTTAAAGTGATATTTAAATAGATATCATAAGGGGATACTGAAGGGTCACGCTGTATGGAAAAGGAGAGTCATGAAAGACACTTAGAGAGTCATGGGAGACACTGAGAGATACAATAGCCTTGGTAAGGTGAAGGCTTTCTCTTTCTACTTCCCAGCTACTCTGATGTAAATGGCTCTGCTCTCCCATCATAAGGGGCTGATATCTCTGAGTCTGTGAGCCAAAATAAAGCCACCTGTCTTCAAGATGCTTCTAGATTTTATCCCAGTGATGAAAAGTAACCAACACAGACTTTCCATTTAGCCCAACTCCCCCATTTTATAGATGAATCCCCATGCCATGTTCAATATCTTTGAACAAACTCTACTTTTCATCCAAGACACTCAGATCCAAACTCCAGTTTTATGAGGTTTCATATGCCTAACACAGTTGGTGCTCATAAGGCAAGGATTAGTTAGATCTAATGACTAGTCTTAATGACTAGTCTTTGGGACCATTTTACGATCTTTTTTTTTGAGGCAGTCTTTCTCTGTGTATCAGCCCTAGCTGTCCTGGAACTAGCTCTATAAACCAAGCTAGCCTTGAACTCACAGAGATTCGCCTGCCTCTGCCTCCTGAGTGCTGGGATTAAAGGCGTGTGCCACCACTGCCTGGCTTCATTTTACAGCCTTTGGTTGTCCTAATGTGTAGTGATGGGGGGCACAGGCCTGCTTTTTGTCCCACCC
>LOJH01010663.1:0-11830 GCA_001685095.1 Ellobius talpinus
AGAAAGAAAGAAAGAAAGAAAAGAAAACCAACAAAACCTTCTTAATTAATCCTGACATCATTACAATGGGAAAAGCATAATTAACATTCCTTCTGAATTTGATATCTGTAAAGAATGGTTGTTCCTTGACTCTTAAGAATAATTAAAATGACTAGCGTCATTTGGGAGGGAAATCTTTCCTGTACTAAACTTCCAGATGTGCTTGGAATTTCTGCTGTTCTGTGATGGGTCCAGATGACGTAAATAAAACAACAATGCAGAACCAGCTGTAAGCCCACTTTCTTGAACAGACCCTGGTTGTTCACATTTGGGTGGCTAAGTGGGTCTTCTTGATGTGTGCACTCTTGGCCATGTGAGTGTGGCAAGTTTCTAACAGCAAGGTTTTTTTTTTTGTAGTCACGATTTCCACTTCTGGTGTCAGACTTAACTCTCATTTTCAAGCTGCTGATCCATTGTGTTTCCACCCAGAAACCTGGTTCCTGGGGTGGCCTGAGCAACAGTGAGAAGTCCTGTCTGCCCTTTGTCATACCTACCGAGTTGTCCTCCAGGAGTGCTTTCCTGTGTGTGCACAGTGAAGCCTCAGTTTCTCTTGTGTTTGCAGGCCGTTTCCATGCTCTAATAACATCCAGTCTGGTTTTCAAAGGCTTCTGATGTGTCAGTGGAGATGAAGCAAAAGGCACACAGATTGCACATCCAAATATTGCACCAGATGCTAGCGCATCATGGTAGTGCCCCACCCTAGGAAAGTTCCTACTTACCAGCTGATTCTGTTCTTTGAGGAGGTGACAGTGATTCTAGAATGTGCTGTGTTATCTCTTCCTTTCTTGATCTCAGGGTCCTTCATCCCCTACAGCGTTTCAGTTGGTAGCCACCTCCGTGGACACGGCCTTTAGAGTCAGTTCCCTTCTCCACCCCACCCCCATATCTTTAACTTCAGTGCTTTCTTCATTTTCTTCGTGTTTTTGTTTGACCGTTAGCCCAGTATGTTATTGATTGAAAAGCTTGTAAAACTGGTGCCAACAGGTGTGCCATTGGTTATCCTTGCAGCCTCAGTTCTTACCAAACAGCAGCTTCTTCATTAGCATTGACCAGGCCATCTTAATGGTAAATTCAGAATGAAGTGACTGCAAAGTTGGAAAATGTTCCACCTCCCCCTTCATCTTCTATCCATTTAAAACAGATACCCTTTTCTTTCAGCTAAATCTTGGGGATATTTCAACGCAGAGAATACCCCCCTTTCTTTTTTTATTTTGCCTTTTGTGGTACCAGACATGGGATGTATCTAAGGATTTGTGCATTTTAGGCAATTCTCTACCATTGAGCCACACCCTGAACTGAGGATATTCTTTATCTTTCATAGTTACAATGGACTAGAAAACAAACATTCTGTTTGAAGACAGTCAACATACTGCTTCCTGGCATTTCCCCCAGTATAACTTCAGTGTTTCTTAAACTTCTTAGATCTACTTTATATTCTTAATCAGTTGAGGACCCAAGTGAGTTTTTTGTCTAGGTCAGCCATAACACCTGTTATTTCCCATATGAGAAATTTTAACTAAGTTTGAAATGCAAAAATGCTCAAAGATGCAATTCCTTTGTCATCAAAACAGTGGCACGTGGCTTCTGAATGACTGACTACACACATCATGGTACACACACTAGAAAGAGGCACCAGAGCACACAGCATTTAATATCATGAAGGCCGACTTGACCTCTTGTGCACCCTGAATAAGGACCCTTGAGCATCCTGGCCCATATTCTGAGATCACTGTTATGAGTATTTGCTTTCCAGATTTCCAGCAGAATGTTCTATGCTTTTTTAAAATGGGACCCAACTTTTGTGTTTTAGATTTGTAAGTTTTCTTCTGAACTTCAACAGAGTTCATCATGTTACCTACCCTTCTATTAATGTCTAGACATAGAATGTGCTGGAACCTCTTACCAGTGTCAGCTTGGCAGTCATACGACAGAGATGCTTACTCAAGGAGAAGTTATTTTATTTGTGGACACTCATAAGGTCATTCCTAGTCATGCACTGTCAGTGACCCTGGCTTTCAGGAGCTGTCCCTTTTTATGACTGGTGAGACTTCATGTCCTTCTCCTGTGGAAATTCTTCCCATTCGAGTGATTGTGGGAAGTTCGGCCATTAATGAAGTCTTACGATGAAGTCTGCCTTCTTTGGGGACAGTGGTAGGCCCCCTATAAGTCTTTCTTTCTCTTCTCCTCTGCGTGTCCTTCCCTTCCTCTTGCCTCAGCCTGACCCCAGATGCTGGCTCTCCTTTTGCTCTCTGGCAGATACTTCTTTGGCTCTAGTGACTCCTGCTTTTCTTTTTTCACTCCCTGCTCTCTTACCTTGGCTGATACTCTGTTAAATTCTTTCTGAGGTCTTAGCAGGACAGTCAGTCTCTAGAGGATTTAACAACTCTTCAATTCCCTGAGTACTGGGTCTTCCTGAGAGTTCTGGGAATGCAAGCGTGGACCTTGCAGCTAAATGGTAATCCCAAAATGACTACTCATCAGACTCTTGATTTACTAACAGCTCATAGCCTCTTATTGTATGGTGATGTCATGGTGGGAGCGGGGGATTTAGGATGATTGCCAGCAATAATCTTAAGGCACAACACAAAGTCCGCAGAATATTGGGAGTCTTTTAATCTCCTGATTTTTTTCTTCTAAACATAGTAGGCTCTCAGTAAATGTTTACCAGGTAGATTTTTTTCCCCTCGCTGGGCTTGTATGAAACTCTTACCTTCAGTAACTGTGTAATAATTGAAGCCAGACCTCTACTCCACGTGCTCACTCATAGCCAAAGGAATATGCCTTTGAGCTGGGCACAGAGGCACATTCCTATAATTGTGGTACTTCGGAGGCTTCACCAGGAGAAGGATAAATTCAAGGTCAGCCTAGACTGTGTAGGTTGTGAGACCCTTTCTCAGATAAACAAAACAGAAAGAAAACCAGAAATATGTCTTCACATTGATATAAAATGGTATATAAAACTTTTTATAATAAGCAAAGCCTTTGTCTAGTAATAAAGATTGTATTTGAATTACACCCAGTTAATATTTTAAATTCTCCCTTGAAATTTCATGCAGATCTTATCAACACAATATTTTATACATCCAAGAAATCTAGTAGTTATTTTGTTTTCCTCTTTTACCATTCAAGAACATCTATTTTGTAGCATTATTTGTGACACAAATTGTGTCTTAAATCTTCAATCCTGATTGCATTATTTTCTGAGATGGTTTTGACTTTACAGCTTAACTTGACTGTGATTTCTTCTCTGAACCAACTGGTCTACCCCATCTTCTCTTTAAACCATCCAACAACCCTACAGCTTCTTTTGTTTGCTTGTTTTGTTTTTTAAACATCATTTAATCATATCATTTCCTCTAAACCTTCCATTCCCACCAGATAAAGGCCTAAGCTCCTTGGCATGGCCTTGACTCAAAAGGCCTTGGTCCTAGTAGCATTGTTAGCCTAATCTCCAGACACAAGACGTAGTCACCCTTCCTGTTCCACCTCCTCTTCTCTGCCTTCAAGTACACTTTTGTGGTCCAGAATAGTTGCCGTTCTCTTCTGGTGGGTTAGCGCATACTCCTATCTTTAGCCACCATGCACCACCATCTGCATACACACAGGGAATAAAACCCAGGTTATCCCTACCCAGTATGTTCAGTGCACCTGTTACATGTTTCCATCCTAATACTTAGTAGTGTATGATCCCCAACTTTTGGTGCTGAGAGCAAAGAAAGGATTTGCATGTGCAATGCACAGTCTTGGTATATGTTCACCAGGTATTGCAACCCTCGCCCTGTATTTTTGCCAACCACATACCTGAGTTCAAGTGAGTGAAAGTGCGATTGATAATCTAGCAGAATCTTGAACTTACTTATTCTGTTTTTCTGAAGGGAATAATTTACAACTTCTTGGGCCGACATAAATTCCAAGCCTTACACTAACTACTCTTTTTGTTTATTGTGCGGATGGAGTGTGCACATGTGCAGGTCAGGGAACAACTCTGTTCTCTCTCTTTACCTTTATTTAGGTTCCAGGCATCAAACTCAAGTAGCCTCGCTTGCTCAACAAGCGCCTTTACCTGCTGAGCCATCTCCTGGTCCAGAAACAGCAGTGCCCGGTTTATTCCTCTCAACTGCGTTCTGAGTGCGAGGACTGTTTTGAACAATCTTTTTGTTTCAGTTTTCGATAATGATTTGACAATTTGTCTGCTATCACAAACTATCAATAAACTACGAAGGCCTTGCCTGGGAAAGACCAGACACCCACCTCTTTTTCGTCTGTTTTCTGTTGGCTCTAGCAAAATAGCCAAGGCTGAGTACCAGAATGGGGAACGAAAGTGTTTCTCGGGGTCCTGTATACTGATCGAGCAGTCTGAGAGCATTCTGTGACATTTGCTTGGCTTCTGGTAAAGGCTTCTTGGGACATCTAACAGCACATGGGGAGAGAAAAACCCCACCAGCAAAATGCTTATTTCTTCTTTTATAGGGGTCTCGCCTTCATGACATCCTTTAATCCTAATTCCTTCGGCAGGGAAGGCGCCACCTGCTTAGCACCATTAGTGAATGAAATTGAGGATGCAATTTCTAACTCATAAATTTGGGGGAGACACACTCTGGCCATGGCAAGCCTGAATTGCCACTGTCTTCTCTCTTTTGGCCTGTGCCTGGAGATTCTAAGAACAGTGACAAAAATGGCATATTTGCCTCTTACAAGAAAGACGACTGGGCATTACCACGTTTTCTCATGTCCCCTCTCAGTATGCTCATGGTCCTACCCAGGATACATTATACTATTTGATGTCATTGTAGCAAGGTATGTGCAGTTGCCTGAAGGCTGTGGTTTAACCAGCCCAAAGCTTATTCTTCACAACCTAAAACTGCAAGATTAATGTCAGTGGAATGATTTCCATAGACTTAGGCTGTCATTGTCCTACAAATCTAAAAGATTTAACTGTAGGTTAAGTTTATCTCTATGGCACTAATGTATAGTCACTAAAAAATATTCAACCTGAATTCATTGTAAGCAAAATGGAAGGACTGTTTATTTTTGAGGGCTAATAGTTGCCCCATCCTGTATGTGTTTTCTTGCTTACATAATTTGTTAGGAAAGAATGCTTCCAGGTGAGCCATCCCTCCAGAATGCCTATGATTTGTTCTGTCCTGCTCTGGAAGGGTTAAGGGGAGACAACATCCTGTCAAAGACCTTGTTTTTAATTTTGCTTCTCACACTGGCACTGATCCTGCTAAGAGCAGCCCAGATTAGTTCGGGAAACCTTTGAAGAGATTTAAGATGTCCTTCAGCCAGTTTGAAGGTTTTTGTCTTGCAAATCCAGTACAAGGGCGCCTGCAGGCATCTCAACCCTTGCTGGGTTGCTGCTGCCGCTCAAGGTCACGCTAACCCGCCCTGTGACATTCAGCAACAACAACAACAAAAAATTGTGCAGTGAAACTGCTCCAGCATTCAGTCAACCAAAAACTTCCTTAGTGAGGAACTGGGAAAGAAGTCTGTTCCCCCCTCTTCACTCTTTCTTTTTTGGGGGGCTTTATGAATTTTTTTTGCTGTATGAAATAATCCCGGATTTCTGGTGTGTGTGATGACAAGGTCATTTCTTAATTAGAACACATGTAAAGAACAAAGCTAAATGGTTTCAAAACAGCTTTGTAGTTGATGGAGAGGATTTAAATTATTTAAAGAGATAGTCACCCATGTATGATGGAAACTGAATTCTGAAGGCATTAACTCTTTCCTCACTGTCTGCTTGCTGTTTCTTTGCTTGCTTCATGTCTGTCATTGCAGGGTTGCATTCTAAAATAAAGAAAAGTTGTGTAAATGCCTAGTTTATTTTTTTTGAGGCAGAACATAATTTGTAAATCTAATCTTAATCCTGAGACAAACTTTGAATTGCATTTTCTCTCCAGGACACCTACATCCTGAAAATTTTATCAAATGGCAGGAGGAAGGACTCTTCCCTCTGGCAGCTGTGATTTATTTGTGCTGTACTGGAGGGAGGTGAGTATAGGACAGCTGGGTCACCTTCCTTTCTCCTCCTGACATCACCCATTTCTGGCGGAGGTGGCTTCCAGAGCATTTTAGCCTGTTTCTTTAAAATCACCAGTCTCTATCATTCAGGTTTTTCAAGTTTCAAAGAATTGAAATGCATTTAAAATGAATTTTACAAAATTTGTTTCTGACCGCAGTTGACATTTGAAGGCTGCAGATACCGTGTCCGTTAATCCTCAGCAGCCTTATTGGATTCCCTTTTCACAGCGGGTTGGTACTCTGCATGACTCCCCTTCTGTTGTGGGCTGTGCAAACTAACCAGTAGCCAGTGTGGTAGAGTCCAGCAGAGTTGGTTTGTTCTACTTGAGACTTCTGCATGGCACTGCTGTAGTATTGAGGCCCAATAACGAAAGACAGTAATTTTATTATCTTTATAGGTTTTATATATATATGTACATATACTATTAACAATAATATTTCCTTATATAAAAATTACATTTGGGTAGAGAAATTTAATAACAATTTTATGATATTAGCAGAATAATTTCCTCGGAATCCAGACCCCATTGCTCCCTCAGGTTGATGGAGCAAATAGGACTGAAGTAGAATCTAGCCAAGAAGTTTATAACAATGTATAGTATGTTCAGCTTGACTATTTTTGATTTTTGATTTTTGTGGCCCATACTAAGATTTTTACTTTTGAGTGGCTAGCATGGTAGATTGTATAGGACTATCTAGATAGAATTCATTAGACCTGTTCTTCTGAAGGATTTTCTTCCTGTTAAGAAACGTGTGTTTGAGTCCATGAAAAGAAAAAAGGATCCACATATCAGGACATATATTTTTAGGTGTGGATCGATATCTTAAAGGATTTCAGGTTTGTCAAAAGACATATTGGAAGGGAGTCTCTATGCAAGGACGTGCTGTGATTCTCTGAGTCTTGCCCTTGCCTGGAGTCTGGTATGCCCTAAATGTCATGTATGACCCATGCTCACCTGCTAGTCATTTCTAATTTACTGTCCTAATTCATCGATTTGTTATCACTAATTGTTCTTCATTTACTTCTGTGTAGTTTCCAGTACCTAAAGGGTTGAAAGGTTGCTCTAATTGGCACCCGCAGCTGCTCTTTCTTTTGACAGGGGATAATTTTGCAGCCTATGCTTTGTGTGACAGCTGCCTAATTGGGCATTCTCCCCTTGTAGCAAGCCTGCCTCCTCCAGCCTCCCTGCTGACAAATGGAGGTGGATTATAGATGAGGACAAGCTGACCCATTCGACCTTGCTGAGACAGCAGGGAGGGGCCTCCTGCTACTTGAGGGAAGCTTTAGGTCATTTAGAGGACAAGGTCAGGAGCCAGGTGGAGAAATGACATGATATCACATGACAGTGGCCTGATGACTTGGTCAGCATGTCAAGGACAAAGGTATCCGTATTGATTAAGCATTACTGCAATACTTTACTGAATTCCCTGGTATTTCTTAGTTTTTGCTGCTGATTTTTTTTAAGAAAAGGGAAGAACACAGAGTAAATAAAGGAAGCAGGCAGAATAAGATAAGCAGTATTTTAACAGTGGTGGAGCATTTGTTTATATGAAAATAGACTTGGCTGAGGAAGCTTCCTAATGAAGTTTGTTCAGTTATATGGAGCTTTCTATTCTGTTCTTAATTATAGCTTAGTTTGCAGCCCTTTGAATATCAGGACTTTTCAAGGTATTCAGACGGTAAGGCAGACAAATGAAAATGAGGTGCTGTGTGTTGTTAGAAGAGTATTTAACAACTTCTGTCATCACCCTACCCAATGACTGGCGTGCCTTTTGTGTGTTGAATGAAAGAAAAATAAGCCAAATGAAAATGCCTAATTAAGAAGAACCTTAAAACTCTAGATTTAAGATATCAGATACACTCCTGTGCCTTCAAATTATCCAGTGTTACAGATACTCTTTAAACCTTTTCTGAGACCTGAGAATAATTTTTAAATAGCCTGGACTTATTCTTAGTGTAATAGCTTCAGATATATGGATTATTTTTCATTGTTGTTATTAAGGCACATGCTTTTTTTGAAGTAGGTTTGAGCTATTCCATTTTCAGTGTAAAATCAGAGGAATCCATTGCTGAATCTATTAACCCTTTCATAATACTTGAAAATTATATGTGTGAGTTATGTAGTGGGTAGCACAATGTGTAATAATGTCTCATTTTTAAAAACAGTATTTTAACACAACAGATCATGGTTCCCTTCAGTGGAAAAACAATTGTTTTGGATGCTGTTAGATAGAAGTCCTCCATTGAACAGGGGCAAATTTTATCCCCCTGAGATTAAAAACTGAGGAATGATAAAATACGATGAATTCTTTCACAGAAGTAGACACATCTGTGTTTTCATGGTGTGTGTGTGCGTGTGTGTGTGTGTGTGTGTGTATGTGTGGTGATTTTGCCCGTGCTGTGCATGTGTTGCGCTGTTCTCAAACCCTGACTCAGGCTTGGTGGAGGTTTAATCCTGTGCCCTTGTACATGTACACTTGATTAGTAGTTGTGGTTTTCTCAGCAGAAGACATAACTGCCCTCCTCCTTGTATTGGTCGGGACCCAGGCATTGGGGAGCCAAGGCAAAGGAGAAAGAAAAGAGGTTTTGCATTAGTATTCTATGAAAGCCTTACTGTCTGCAGAACAAATTGATTGCTCCGGTGTACCTGTGCTTGGCACCACTGCCGTGAGAGAAAGGTAGGGCTGTGATCTGTTTGATTGTATGACATATTGTGACACTCCAGGAATATTTAACATGCGCTCTTTCTCTGGCACGTGCTATAAGTCTAAGGAAAGGAAAAAAAGAGAGAAATGAATGAGCGTGTATAGGAGGAGTAGGCTACAGCTTGGTTCACTTCAGCCATGAGTTCATTCGAGTAAGATGATTTTGCTAAAAGGCAGCCACTAGGAACGTAAGCTGATTGATAACGAAACCCTGGAAAATCTTGAGGCACTAATGTGTTTCTTGCTCGAAATGTGTCAGGCAAAGATGTGATTCACGCTAACTCTGTGGGATTTTAGCTATGAAGTAGGAGGGGTCATGGAAATTGTGTATGTAATTAGTTTAGGAAATTATTTTCAGTACATCATATTCTTAAAGGACCAGTGGAGAGCAGAGGACCAGTAAAGATATTTTAAAGAGAAGAGAAACAGCTGCTATGTTGTCTTAAACTGCATTAAGGAATGTGATACTTAGTTTATTCTTTCGATGGTTCTTCTGTGTATAAACATATTCTTAGATATCTGTGGTAGGAAAAGAAATTATTTGGTCTTCTTTCTGATATCTTTAAACACAAACAAACCAAAACACTGAATTCTTTTCAGATTGGGACTTGTAGTGGGCAGTTGGGGATCGTCTATATGAACTGATGGATGTTGTACTATGTTTAAGTATGATTCACATTTCTGCCGTTTGAGTTGGGTCCCTTGCTATTCCGAGGTGCTCATGAAACGTGGTCACTGCATGTCTGGCAGTGTGTACATTTGTCTTGTAAGGGAAGAGAAGTGATCCATCCCTCTTGTCCCCAGTGTCTTGCCACATGTGAACTGTGGCTGTCCTCTGCCTCCTTCGCCCATGTCTCAGGCTGCTGAATACAGCCCAAGCACTCGATCTCAGAGCAAAACGCATCTGCTAAAACAGTGATGAATTGAAGTTGCTTCATTATTTACTCTTATATTGTTGAAATGAGTTACTGCTTTGCATGCTTAGATTGGGTTGTGCTTTCATGTAAATGAACACATGATTGTCCTGTGCATACTAACTTTGAAGCCTCATAAAGACTTCCAGCTACAGATGGACCTGTCCAGGCCATAGGCAGTGATCTAAATTTGCCCCCCATGTAGTTTTAAGGACAATGGGGTGGGGGATAGAGCAGCATTTCACACATTTGCTAACCTCAAAAACAAATATACAAATTCTGACATAAAACAGTGATGAAAATCAGCCACTTCAGGTCTTGATGTCTGGTGAGGATATGATATATTTTTTAAAAATCCTTTTATATTATACAGCAAAATTAGCATTATTAAGGATATTTTAAATCAAATATAGCTATTAATTGTCTTAGTGCTGTATTTTAGTGCAACTAATTTCTTGATTTCCAATTATCAGAAAAGATAGAGAAGACATAAGCACAGAAGTAAGAACAAGAATAATTTATTTTCCATAATAAAAAAAAAGTTGTTAAAGTCTTTCCTGGTTTTAGCTTTAAAATTTTTAGGTACCTTTAAAATTTTGATTTTTTTTTTAGAAAGCTTTACGTCTTTTTATTTATGAATTTATTTTACCTCGTATTGGCTTTGTTCTTTACCAGCCTCACATAGGTATATAATGCATTCCTGTTACCCTTCCTGCCCACACTCTCGATCTCCTTCCACCCCTGTTCACCCTCACCTTCCCACTCCCACTCCCACTCCTCACTCCCTTTGTCTTTCTGTTTTGTGACCCAGGCTGTGTTAGGGGCCTCTGTGTGACCATGGGTTTGGCACTGGAGCCCTGGTGGGCTCACCTTAGGAACAGGATGGCAGACAAAGGATGGAAGTTGCGGGGTAAGGAGGGAGGGTCACCAAAAGGTTGAATGGCATCCTCATGGAAACTGCTCTATCATAAGCCAATTTAAAAAACATATAACTTGAAAATGCTGGAGGGTTGGCAACATACATTGGCTGGAAGATGCTGGCTCTAAAAGCTAAGGGCTATTAAACAGAATTCCCAAAACATCCCCTTATGAGTTGTTAGTCTTTCACACTTTTGAAACAAATATTAGGCATGTATATATGTACACACAATTATGCATATATGTACAAAAATACCATAATAACTAACCAAGGAAAACAGGGAGGGAAGACTACAATTACCAAAGAGAGGTTGGATTTTTATATTTTCTTGTTTCTTATCAAAGACCAAGGACCAAGGGCTATGTTTTGTTTTTCAGAGTGTCCGTGATGCTTGCATGTTGCCTGCCACATACTAGCTGTTCAGTAAATTGTTTTTGAACAACTGAAGATAGAGACCCCTCCTGCCACACACATCCTTTCTCTTGTCTGTTTCCATCGTTGGTTTGTACTGAGCCTAGAGAAATGAGCTTTCTGTGTCGGTTTTGCTTCTGAAAGTACTGTAGGGATTGAAGAAACAGGAATTCAGTTTTTTTTTGAACGAGCCATGATACTGTGTCTTCAGCTTCTTTGGCTTTAGTCGTTGAGATGTCTGACTGAGCCTCACGGTGGTCCTCTGTGATCGTATCCCTGGAGCCCTTTACCACAGTGGTTGCTTGCTTTGTTCCTGCTCATGTGCTGACCTACTGTGATATTCAATATTTTTTAAGTCTTTTTTTTAAGTTATGACTTTCTTGTAGTTTCATTTGTGAACTTATGTGTCTGTTAACTAAGTTTGGTTAGTTATTTTAACAGTTCAGGGAAACTCTATGCCAGCTTTAGTCCACGAGGCCTAAGTAATTAAGTTAGGAAGGAAGTTATGACGATTAATTGAAGCCATAAAGTGAAAATTATTCGAGGACAACATCATGTGTGTGACACCTTCCTAAACCTACTTAATAAACAAACTTCTTTCTTATTTGGCATTTAACTTTTATGTGGGCCTGGACCAGTGCTCCTTGACCACCAAAACCAAGGAAAAATACAAAGTATGTTGTCGGGGTTTCTGTCCTGCCTCGTTTCTGTCCTCCCACCAGGTCCCACAGCTGTTTAGCCCCAAAGAAATCACACAGAGGTCTTTATTAATGATAAACTGATTGGCCCATTAGCTCAGGCTTCTTATTAACTCTTA
>LOJH01010663.1:11860-27218 GCA_001685095.1 Ellobius talpinus
AGCTCAGGCTTCTTATTAACTCTTATAACTTATATTAACCCATTATTCTTATCTATGTTAGCCACATGGCTCGGTACTTTTTTCAGCGGGGCAATCACATCTTCCTTCTTCTATGGTTGGGACAGGACTGGGGAGGAATGGGCTTCCTTCTTCCCAGAATTCTCCTGTTCTCATTAACCCGCCTCTACTTTCTGTCTGGTTGTCCCGCCTATACTTACTTCCTGACTGGCTACTGGCCATTCAGCATTTATTTAAAACATAATTGATAGAATATAGACAGTTGTCCTGCACCAAAAGTGAAGTTTGCTTTTTATATTTTCTTGTTTCTTATTATAGAAATAATAAACAGAGAAACTGGCAGAGTTAACGTAATCTTGAGAGCACCAGATTCCTGTAGGTTGCTGCTTTGCTCAGCATCCAGACTGGGCCTGACTCATATGTCCTCTAGCTTCTTGAAGCTGCCGTTCTCTCATAGGATAGCCACTCTTTATTGATTTCACTGACATATTCGTGTTACTTAAGTTTTACACCTGTAGCCACAATTAAACTAGTTTATGACTAAATAGAATATAAACTGAAGTAAATTGACACCATGCATGAACATACACGTGTTTGCATTTGTGTGTGTGTTTTATGTTCATATATACCACTTACTATTATGGATTGCTGCCTAAGGATATAACACCAGAATTACTTTTATGCCAAGGATAGGTGACAATATTGTGTATCACCAAGAAAAACAAAAGTTAAAGATTTTATGGCAATCTGTAATAAATTTCTGAATAGTCCATTCATAAATAGTGTAGTCTCTTGATTTTTGTTAGGGTGGTGTCTTCTTAGTAGTGCATTCAACCTGGGCTGAGAGGGGTAGCACTTGCTGAATGTACGAGGAGGCTTTCAAGGCCAATTAAATACTGAGCTGTCAGGGCCTTGAAACGGGCTGGCTATAATCTCATAGAGAGGTTAGACTTCTGGGGTGGAGTGGGTGTCTACTAGTCTGTCCCTCCAGATAAGAATCCAGGGAGGTTCACAGAAGAAGTCATAGTTTGTGCAGCTGACAAGACTTGATTTCACCATGGGCGTGTTGGTCCCATCCACCTAGGTTGATATCAGTGGCGAGGTTTTATTTGCAGGGGAGAAATGAACAAAGAATTAGAGATTCTCGTAGGAAGCCAAACCAACCAAGCGTGAAGGCAATGAGGAAACCAGTGTTCGCTGGACCCGTGGTTAGGGACTCTGTCACGTGAACACAGATAAGGCTTTTAGCTTACACATCCTAGAGTTGGCGATTTAACTGTTTCCAGTCCATCCCATTATGGGAAAGAACCCTCCAGGCGGGGTCCTTTAGTTTAACAGCTGGGCAAAGTGTCCCAACAAATTAATCTCCTCTGCAACATGGCTGTTTCAGACGCTCTCCTAATGCTACCACAAGGAGTAGCTGGAGAGACATAGAAGAGTCACTGAGCATCACGTATGAGATGGTGGGACTTTGCAGTCACATTTCCCTTTTAGACAGACATGCCTCCACTGAGGTTTGCTGATGGCACTTTTTTGCACTCATTGCAGAGGGTTTGGCCCGGTCACTGTACTGTCATGCATCCAAGAGCTGTTCTGGAACATCAGAGTGGTTTGTACGGTTTCTCCCCTTTCACACAGACTGGGTTTTTTTTGTTGGTGGTGGTTTTTTTGTTTGTTTGTTTGTTTGTTTGTTTTTTGCTGATTTTTACCTATTAACGTTTGCTTCTGCTTAGCCTAAAATAAAGCCTGTGGCTTCAATAATAATATAAATTTCTCCAGTGCACGTATTTTGTCTCTGTCAGTTACATATTTCTTATTTGTATTTGTATTGTTTTTATTAAGATACTTATCAAGTCTGTACATAATTTTTAGTGAGCAAATTTCCATATATCAGGGAATTATGTGTCTCAGTCAAAAATACAGTAATGTTCTGGAAAAATGAGCAGTCGGAGCAGAAGACTGTTTTGCTCACATCGCTGCTTTTGCTTTCTTTAGGTAATGTTCAGTTAACAGACTCTAGGCTTCTTTCTTTTTTTTTCCTTTAATCATAGAAATTTCTGAAAATTAAAGAATTTTGAGTAGTTTTTAAAATTATTATGTTAAAGAAAATAGGGGCAATATGACTTTCGAAGAGTGACTGCCCAATTGATTAGCAGTTGGGTGGCTCCTCCAACAGACAAGAGCATGGACTGTTAGGCCTACCTGATTTGCTGTGAGTTTAAATAGTGTTTTTCTTTTTTATCATACAGTATTCTGATTGGAAAAGAAGGAATTATTAATTCTGTGGGGCATAAAAACAACCATTTCACTTATCTAGTATAAACACCTTAGTGTTTACAGGGCAGTTTGAATAGTTGTGTGGATCTTTTCCTTTTTACCCCCTGCAGGGAATCCGAACTCATTGTTTCTCGGAATTCTATGCGTGTATTTGTGTGTACTTCATGAATAGGCATGTATTTGCTTAATAAAATGTGCCTTGGATGCCCTATAGAGAACACAGTAAAAATAGCCTTTGCCTTACTGCAAGGAAAGCCTGGCAGTGGTGGAAGATTGTGGTAACTCTTTTTAAAAAAAGAAAACGAGGGAAGAAAATTTAGACTGTGAAGAAGGCCCAGCACAATGGGGCCTCCTGGGCACATTGTCTGGGAATGGGTGTAGAGACTGTTCACTTGTGGAAACAGGGTCTCCTGAGCAGTTTTCCAGGGACTGGGTGTAGAGACTTAGTTGCGGAAAGGCTTGTTTCGGGAAGTGACATTTAAGTTGTGAGGGGAAGGAGGCTATGGAGCCAGTCAAGAGAGGAACCAAGAGGAGCTCTCTGGGAAGGAACTGCACACATTGAAGCCTGAGGCGAGAAAGCACTATCTATCCATGGTCAAAGATGCAAGGGATTCTGTGACTAGAGCTGCCGGCCCTGTGTGATGGCAGAAAGCCATGCGTGGCTGTTCCCATTGGGGAACACAGTGAGGGTGAAGCTGCGTGCAGCATACAGCTAAAACAATCTAGTAAAGCTCGAGAATTTGTATTGGTTTTTACATGTTTTGAATTAAATAAAACAATATTTGCTAATTTTCCCTTTCTTTCAGCATTTAAAAGAGTTTCTATTAGGAAAATTAGAATCCAATCTGTGGTCTTCTTTACACTTTTGCTGACATTGCCTGGAGAGAGGGACTGGATGACGTGAGCTCATTCTTCAGGCTGACCGTGGCAGTCGGGCCTTGGATTCTCAGTAGTGGATACAGAGGAATTTCAGCTTTAGCCCAGATGCAGTCAGACGCCTACCATGGGACAGGATAGAGCGTGTGACAGCGAGCCCTGGCTACAGTTTGTAGGATGTGCTACAGGGATCCAGTGAGGACGAGCGTGATAAAACACACATGTGCAGACCCAGCACAAAGCCAGTCAGCACCACAGTTGTCAGATGGAGGTGTGAGTGTTGGCCTTGGGTTGGATCACAAGCCTGAGAGCCATCTTTCTGTCATACAGTCAAGATTTGCAAAGTTAAATCTCTCCCAACCTCCCGCAATCTTGGATTCACATTAGCATTACTGTTTTAGAATAGTTTATAAACACACGCTTATGATCTAAAGCGTGTACTTATTTGTTAGGGGCTCTGTACAATTCAGCTCTCCAAGGCTTACACATCTATTTCTTTCATGTTACTGTTTTTTTTCTTTGTTTTGTTTTTTTTTTTCCTCAAAGAAGGTCACACTTGTGTGTGATTTAGGCTGGAGCTCACTGTGTGGCCAAGGCTGCCCTAGAGCTCTTGGCAATCCTCCTGCCTCAGCTTTCCAAGTGCTAACACTGTGTGAGCCCTTTTCCCTGACTTCAACAGTGAATTTTAAGGAAGCTAAACTGTTGTTGTTTTTCTTCTCAGTTAACAGTGCTAAGTTTCTGTTGTACCATCTGTCTGCTTAACCTTTTACAATTATGCAGTTAAAAGGCAATGCAAAGTAAACTCTTACCAATATATAAATCTTCATCCACATATACCATATATGATATTACCAATATCATAGATTTCTGTGTTTTCATCTCACAATAACTCAACTTGACACTTTTATTCTGAATACAAACTCCAAGAAGTTCTACTTTGTAATGTTCATGCTATCAAATAATCACACTAGAAAATAATTACCAAATTTAGGGGCAGTTTTAGTGCAGCATAGGTTTTTGTTTCCATCAGAATGAATTGTTTTGTTTTGTGTTTTCCTTTTGTTCCTCTGCTTTGTGACAAACTTTCTACTGTGCACATACGTTTTTGGAGGGTCATCTTCCTCCACAAATGAGCTTTCTTTCTTATTTTGTTACAAACCCATTCTGCAGGTAGACATTGAGGCAATGTCAGGTTTTTTGTTGTGCAAGTTCAGTGTTCTTCCCTATAAACAGAATGGAGAAACCTAACCGCTTTCATCATTTCATAGTTCAATATCCATTTTCATATAAACCATACACAGAGTGAACTTGTAGATTGTTTAAATGATGTCTTTGTCTCTTGTTTATTTCAAAAAGAGTTTCTTTAGGTTTTGTAATGTGTTCATGAGGATGAATTCTGAGCACTTATTCAGTGAGGACTTATTCTGAGTAAATAGCTCAGGGTAGGGGGAAAAGGAAAGAAGAGTCCTTGAAGGAAAGGCCTGGTTGAGGTTGCTTAACCTGTTAAATGTAAGCGGACAGTATTTTCAGTCATCTCTCAGCTTCACCCGTAGGGTGCTTTGTAAGCCTTTGTCCTGTACACACGGCCTCCAAGACTGTTGTGGGGAAACTGAGTGGGAGAGTGACCACTTGTGTCTTTTTCTTTTTCTTCCCTTTCCATACAAGAGTGTATTAATGTCTTTCAAAAATAACATTCATTTTACAACTTGTAATTGCTTGGATGTGAGTGTATGAGTGTAGGTATGTGCACATGAGTGCCTGTGCTGCAGAAGTCACAAGTATGGAGCCCCCTCTAGCTAGGGATCCCCTGTAGTTAGAAACAGTGGCGAGCTGCCTACCATGAATGCTGGGAATCAAATTCAGGGTCTCTGCAAGAGCAATACATGCTGTTGGCCACTGAGCCATCTCTCCAGACCCCCTGTATTAGTCTTTTCATTAGAAGCAAACTTGGAATCATATGTAAATGTTTTCCTTTTAATACCAGTCATAATTATCATTAAAACGTAACTGCAAAAGGTCTGCAGTGTTACCCGGAAGTACTGCTTCCTTTTTAGAAGCGAAGGAAGATTGAATAGGCGTTTTATACCATCTGGAATAGGAAGTGCATGCTTGCGCCTGGAAGGAACATCTGTGCTAAAGGGCAAAGCACAGCAGCAAAGGCCAGGGATCATATCCAGCTGTGCTAGCCCTTTGCAATAAGGCAGTAAAATAGCCAGAGCCCGGGCAGGAGCTTGCTGAGGAATCATCCAGAAGAACTTCTGGAGCCCTCTGCTTTTAAATAAGTAGAGCAAAGGACACGAAGGAAATAATGTAATGTGCTTTGTTTTTCTTCAGTATCTTTGGTAGCAACAGAGTTAAAAAAAAAAATCAGCCCACGTGGCCTGATCTAGGCTTCTGTCTCACCCCCTCAGCCGAGTACTGTTAGCAAAAAGCAAGGTGCATGAAGGAAGTGATTTAGTGCAATGTGGCCAGAGAGCACTAGCAGTAGAACTTCTGTCTCTGTGTTTCCACATTGTTCTATCATGGGACTGTAATCTACGATTAGGAACTTTCAAAGTTTAGGAAGAGTTGGAGATGTGTAAAGGCCCAGTAGTTTGCAGAAGCAGAAGAAACGAGCTGCTTCTAGTGCCCAGGTACAGGCCCTTCTCCCTATATTCCCCTTCATTGATGAGCTTTGATATAGTGTGAGGGCTGCTTGCTGTAAGATGTCATGTCCATTTACCATTCAGAATGGGGCCGTATTTGTCCAATGATAGTACAAGTTGGTTAAATCATGATCTATCTCAACATCTGAACATCTGGCCTTGCTAGCCAGTGTCAGCTTCACATTCACCCACCATCTTCTTAAGTGTAGCTTGGGATTTTACACATCTGCCTACCCACACGGCTTGAATTCCATGGTCTCCTTTAAGGCCTCATCACCTTTGCTCTGGTTCTTACTTTTACTTCCTGACATGGACTCTTATCATATACATGACACTAAGGCTTCAAAAATCGTACTCCCAATCACAGTTAAGCATTAATAATTGCATTGCTTAAGAGGACCCCATGGTCTAAAGAGATGGCTCAGCCGTTAAGGGCAAGTAACCCATCCCAGTACAGCATTTCCCAGGGTTATTTATTTATTTTTAGGTGCCTTTTTGTTTGGAAACTGAGAATGAAGGTGTTAATGGTGTAATGTAGTTCTTCAACCACTTTTCAGTTCGGGTTCGAAGCTTTTCAGGTTCTGAATGCCAGGAGTTTAAGCCCTGAGAATTAGTAAGGTGGAAAACCAATGAGTCAACCACATAAGAGCAGGGATGGAGGGAGGCAGGAATAAAGAGGAGGAATAAATGTATGCTTACCTCATTCTGGAGTGGAACCACCGCTGGTGGTGCTGGAAGGCATGGCTGAATCTCACCTGATGGATGTTCTTCTGGTCTCAGGTAGACTTAGAAAGTGAGAGAAGGGAAATGGGCAAGGAAGTAGGATGCTTATGTTCTCTGATGTCCCCTTTTCCTTGGGTTGATGGGAGGATCCACATGCTTAGGTTCCACGTGAAAAGATTTGCCCAAATCTGAGTATTTACTGGCTAGAGTCTTAATCGTCCTCTTTGTGAGTGAGAATTTTATATACAAAATTTCAAGTTCAGTTCCCCCAGCACCACCCTACTCACACATTCACACATACACACACACACACACCACATGCATGCATGCATGCTTGCCCATAATATGGCATTTCTATCCATGTGTATGCAGTAACTTCAAGTCACTAAAATTGCCCAACTCATATGAAAATAATTATCTACTTTTAAATTTCACGGGATAAGAATTACTAGGTGCAGGTAAAGGTGACTTATAAAGAAGACATAAAGATAATTGCTTGTCTAGCCTCACTCTGCCATGTTTGTTGTTGGTTTTGGTGGTGGACAAGTGCATGCAGACATCTTCACTAATGGAAGTACAAAATCCACCGTGTAACTACTTTGGGTCTGGTTAATTTCGCGGTGATGTGCGATTTTTTTTCTTCCAAAGATTTTCTTTTTCTTTTCTTGACAGGGTGGGGGGAGTGTTATACTAAATTTAATAGAAAATTTTTGAAGTACATTTATTGGGATAGAAGGGAAATAGTAAAACGGTTTAAAGTCAGAAGTTCTTCACCATCGTTGAGTTTTGCACAGCTGCAGGGCTAACTTCAGGAAACGACATGTGGAGCCAGATGGCCAGTGCTGGCCTCCTTCCCATTTCTGCAAAAGATATATTATTCCCTCCCAGAGTTGCGCAGGCAAAGAGCTGATTATGGAATTAAAACAACCAATGTCCAATTAACCCCTGTTTTGGTCAGTGTTTCCTACACAGTTTGAGTAATTGGCATCCTTTCATTCCATCAGGGGAAGCAGCTGGATTCTTGGTTAGTGCAGACCCCCGGGAATAAGATGGCTGAAATGCTGTTATCATCAGCTCTGCCCCTACCAACTTAAGAGTGACCTTGGACATCTTATTTCCTTCTTTGTGCCATTAACTTCCCTTATTTGAAAAGTGGAGATGTGTATTGCTCTTTAACCATTCGTGAGGGGAAGTTACTATAGGAAAAATGGGAATAATAGCACTTCTATTGGCAGAATCCTCTAGGATCGTAGATTTGATTGATGTGTGGTCTGTTTTTCACATTATGAATACAGTATCTCAGTGAAGGTATGGTTGCATGGGGCAGACACCACCTCAACCAAGTTCAACTGTGGGGCGTTTATTACAGACATGCACCGGCTCTTCAGGAACACGGCAAGAGGCTTCTGCTGCTCCATGAAACAGGAAGGCCAGGCTCCATTTCTGGGCTGGTGTTCTTTCTCTTCCACCTCTCACTTGTGACTCTGACTTCTCTACTCTTCTATCTTTTCTCTCTGCGTATGGCTCTTCCATGCGCTTGTGAAATGTGAGTCCATCAAAGCCATAACTAATGACATTTTCTTTCTCGGCATTCTACATCCTAGGAGAGCAAATGATTGGTGCATTTTGGTTAAGTTAAGTGGTTTAAGTAGAAGGTCTAAGCCGGGTGTTGGTGGCACATGTCTTTAAATCCCAGAACTTGGGAGGCAGAGGCAGGCAGATCTCTGTGAGTTCAAGGCCAGNNCAGCCTGGTCTACAAGAGCTAGTTCCAGGACAGGCTCCAAAGTTACAGAGAAACAGTCTTAAAAAACCAAGGAAAAAAAAAAGGTCTAAGGAAAGAAAACTTACTAAGCATCTTTCATACATGCAATTTCTCCTTGGTTTAAATCTGTAGCAAAAGATTATACAGTTTCAGAATTTCCTGGATTAATTACCTTGTGTCATGTATACAAATGTGCCCACCTCACAGGTATGCATTGAATATACTGAAAGATTCAACAGGTAGTTTTCAGTACATGTAAAATATCAGGCATGGGAAGACTAAGGCATGTACAGTTTACCCAACATCTAGGACCTTGATAGGGGGTAAGAAGCAAGTGTCAAGAAACAAGTTTAAAAAAAAAAAGCTAGGCATTGTAGTTTGTCTCTGTAGTCTCAACACTCAGAAGGCTAAGGCAGACTTGAGAATTCAAGGCCAGCCTCTGCCTCAAAACTAAAACTGCCTCAAAACTAAACTAACAAACAAACAAACAAAAATCCCTGAGAAGTAAGTTCCCGAGCTTGATGATGTGTCATCCGTCTATAAGTAACAAAAATGACTAGGTTAATGTAGTCAATATTTATAGTAAATATATATGAATATATACATATTATGAATATATATGTATGTGTGAAGTAGATCCTACCATTCCTTTCTCACAGCTTAAACCAAGCCCCAAACTACAGCAGTAGATTGACCAGAGTTGCTGGCCTACTTAGGTACAGAGTCAAGACTCTAGAGACTGCCCTCCTCTGTGTTGTACTTTGTAGTCCTTCTAAAATACAAAAAAAAACATTAGAATAGCAGAAAAATATTTTCAAATAGGAAAAATTATCTTGAATTTTCCAAGTGCCATGAAAGCTTTTGGTTGGCTGAAACAGCGAAAGGCTGGAATTCCAAGGACCTTCATTTGGTTTTGGCTTAGCCACTGACTGAAGCCATCAACCAGATTCTCAGTTGTTCCAAACTTTAGTGCCCTTGCCTGATAAAATGTTAATGAAGGTAAGTAAGAAGCCAACCACCTCCTGAGGGAAATCCAGGAGAATATTATACCCCCGTATTTCCTTGGAAGAGGGGATGGGGCTGTAGCACCCCCCGTAGAGAGCAGAGCTTTGAAAGACATAACAAAGTAGAAGTCAATAGTTCATGACACGGTGTTCCCAGAGGTTTCTAAGCCGCTATTTTGACCAGTCAAGAGATTATAAAAAATCATGACTTTATAGCCCCCAGAGACCTGAGAATTTGTCATCCTTCTAATGTCCTTTCACAGACTTCTCCCAACAGGAGACTTTTACTGTCTCACCTAGACCTCTGGATTGAGAGAGCTAGTCAGTCCGTGGCATGACACAGTTTGAAATGATTGCCTTCGTTCAATGACTCCCAAAGGACTGATGATCTGACTGAAAAAGCCAGCATATGGGCTCTAGGGGTAGCTATGTCAATAAAGTGTGTGCTGGCTTATCTCAGCACCCAGATGCAGTACAGCATACCAAGGAGACCAAGGCAGGAGGATCTCTGGGAATCACTGCCCAAGCAGCAATTGTGAGCTCTCGGTCCTGTAAAAGACCCTGTCTCAGAAAAATATGGATGGCTCCTGAGAAAAAAAAAAAAAACACGCAAGGTTGACCTCTGACCTCCGTGGACACACATGCATGTGCACCAACACAGATGTGAACACACACAAGAAAGTGAATGGGGAAAAGACTAAATTAATACATAAAACAAGAGACTGATTGTAGACCAGTACAAGGAAGAATTTATCTTTTCACTTGTGCCAACATTGAACAAATTCTCTGAACAAGAGTCTCTTCTGAATGTCTCTGCTGTGTCCAGACTGTGTGTGGCCACATTTACTCCCCAAGATGGTTCTGTGCATTTATAAACAATAACATATTAAAGAATGACTAACTTGCCCCAGAGTAAACAGTTGATAAATAAATCAAAGTCCCAGAAATTGAACCCAAGCCTCTCAGTCTTGAGTCCTTGCTTCAAGTAAGACTTAACACTAATATTAAGAATAAATAGTCTGTACTTTCTGTCACAGAATAATTAGTTCTTTTGGTGGATTTTTAGAAATCAGAGAGTTAATTTTATTTAATACCATTGCAGACTCTGCCAACAGGAGTGAACCCAGACCTTCGATTTTTAATGCAGGTCCCAGAAATGGTTTTCCCACAGACCAGTGTTTTACAGGCACACCACAGGTATGCTCTACATCCCTGCTATTATTAAAGGAAGCCCAGCTTGGGCTGTGTTGGTTTTTGTTAAGCTGGTTTTCAGTTTTTCTGATTTAGGTCTTAAAGGGTGGCTTTCTTATCAGTACCTGTTCATGTATGCTTGTGTGTGTGTGTGTGTGTGTGTGTGTGTGTGTGTACTTGCGCATGTGTCTAGTGCGTGTGTGAGCCCATGTGTGCCCGTGTTCATGTTGTCAATGCTGGTGTTTACATGCCAGGACATGCATATGGAGGGGAGAGGAAAATCTCAGTGTGGCTCCTCACCCTCCATCTTCCTTTAGACAGGTCTCTGCTGTTTATCTGCTGTGAGTGCCAGACGGCCTGGCCCACAGGTTCCCAAGAAGGGATAGTCTCTACCGTCTATCTCTCCGGCAGGGGTGATAGGATCACACATCTGCGACATGTCATCTTTTAAGTGGGTTCTGGGATTTGAACTCAGGTCCTCACACTTGCCCAGCAAATGCTCTAACGCACAAACTGTCTCTCTAGCTCCACTTTTACACATTCTGGTGGAATCACTTTAGGTCAAGATACTATTTTTATTTAGTCAATCTAAGTGAAAGCCAATATTTGATACTCTCCAACTATATGGGTATAAATGGAATCTAAGTTCTTCAGTGAAGGAATATTAACTTCAGTGTTTAATATTTAAAATGGGCATAAAGAGTACTTGGTTATATTTGATACAGTAAAATCAAAAGGCTTTTATTTTAGAAAAGTTTCCTTATTTTGCCCCATTATAATTATTTTTATAATATATGTGATTTCATTGGTTTTAGAGAACAAGTCTTTCAGTGTGAAACTTCATTCCTTGATATATCGTCATCCAAAAACATTTCACAAATACTATTCAGTTACAAATGAGTGCTATTCACTTTTCTATATGGGCAACAGTTGGAAAGGGGGAAGTGATGGAAAACACAGGGTACCAGTATTTTGAAATATATGCTTACTCTTGACGTGATCTTCGTATACTGAGTCTTCCGAATACGGCTGACACAACATCAAAAAATGTTCATTTTAAAAATGCGTATATCTTCTGCTTCTCTGCCAGAATAGCAAGTAGTCACTCATGTCGGATTAAAGCAAACAGCTTTCATTACTTCTGGGGATTTTTATTGTTGTTTTTTTGTGTTGCTATGGACTGAGCCCAAGGTCCTGTATTTGTTCCATGGGCACTTCACCACTGAGCTAAATTCCTAACCCCAGCCTCACTTTTGTATTTTTGTTAGTTTATATTCAGAAGAAGCAAGTCTTGAATTTGAAGGCAGATGTTAACAATAACACCATATCGTTTTAAACACTGAGGTCACTCAGTTATGATGGCCCACACCATAGTCAGCAAAACTGAGACTCCCAAAGATGACTTTTTGCACATTCTAAAAGCATGTCTGTCCACTCCTGGAGACACAAGGCCGAAAACATCTAGTTCTTGCCTATGAGGAATTTACCCTGTATTGAGGAGCCAGGCGTGCATAAACAAAAACCGCAATTTTGCAAGTGAGATGACTGAGAATTCCTCTGGGTGCTGAGGAGTCACAGAGAAAAAGCTACCTCTGTTTGGCAAGGTAGGGAAGGTGCCTGTCTGTCCCTCTCTCTTTAACCATGGCATGCCTGAGAAGAAGGCCATGGTAGGGGTTAGATGGACACATGGGAAGAAAATAGCGGAGCGCGATTCTCTCTCCCATATCCCAGCACTCCCTCTGCTCGCTTATTATGTCCTTGTGTACATAAAAGAAATTAGCCATTTATATAAACGCTCTAGTTAAGACAAAAACTCGCAGGGACATGTAAATATTAAGAAGTCTTGCTGCAGGAATCGGAGCGATTTCAGAGTCGAGCAAATTGAAGAGTGAAGTGCTCACCGCAGGCCTTTGGCCACTGCACACACTCACTGTCCTGCTGCAAACTGACAAAACGGCCTAGCGAAATGATGAGCAATTGCCATAAAGCTCAGGTATTTAGCTCCTTAGCGGTGGCACAATTAATTTTATTAAAGTGTAAAAATAGTAAAAGTTAAGTATTTTTTATCATCTTCATTGTTAAATAAAAAGTCATCCAGGAATATTCTCGGCCCCGTGTGTGATGTCACAAAAGCCCAACCCGTTCCACTTAGACCACCGCTCTTCCTGTTTCTCCAGCGGCTCACAGGAGTATTCTCCTAAATCCCCCTTCCTACGCCTGACCCCAGTCTGCCTCTGCTTCCTAGTGGCAGCTGCCATGGTGCGGGCTAGCTGCAAGGCACCCCATGGCAGAGACTTCAATTCCAATGGCAGCAAAGCTGTCCCAGATTAGCAGTTCCTGCCTGCGGCTGCTGAGGTCACTCCAGACACTGAGACGCATGCACAGACGGGCAAGAGAGGTCAAAGAAAAAGTACACAAGGTAGTTTCTTAAATACAGAGGAAGGTGCTCAAAGTAGCCTAACACTGGTGTGCCAGGAGCTTCCACTTACCAGTTGAAGGCCACGGTTACCTGCTAATATTTAAAGGTGTAGAACTTCTCCAAGAACCAGTGCATGTAGTGTTCTTGGTCTGTGGCTAACGTTTCGCCTCAGGCTTGTAACGCCCCCTTTGCCAGTACCGTCACTATCTAGCCTGTCCGTCCATAGGTTGTACCCGCTGATACCTGTTCTCTAGCCTGCTGAAGCGTTCAATCTAAAGAGATTTGGGTTCTGGGCCAGCACTGGCAAGAGCAATGGTACATTATGTTTACCATTTCTGGAAAATTATGGTCGGTTTCACAGCAAGTCAGCACTTCTACCCAGGCAATATGTAAAAAGGAACACATCATTCACGGATAAGTGTTCCCGCTAAGACAGCTTGGATGATGTGTTTTATGAGGAATTTTTCTTGTTTTCCAAAAGAACTCATCAATGGAACTTCCATTACTTGACAGAAATAGATTGTTTTTTTATCAAAATAATTAATGCATAATAACTTGTACATTATACATTAATCTTATTTACTTACTTATTTGTTTATTTATTTGAGATAGTCTCTGTTATGTAATTTTGGCTTTCCTGGAATTTACTGTGTAGACTGCCTGACTGGACTCACAGAGATCTAGCTACACCTCTCCTCCCAAGCTCCAGGATTCAAGGTGTATGCCACCATGCCAGCTACATTAAATCTTAAATCTGCATCACAGCATTGAAATTAGCCTACAGATCTGTGATTGCACCCTGTTCCTTGCATGGTCGTGATTTTGTTAGATAATTGTACCTTGGTAATAATTCCATTATAAAGCACTTTTGTAGCAATTGTTATTGATAACTAAAATTTCTTCCCAAATATATGCTGGAAATAGTGATGGAAATATTACGGGATGTTCCTATAGAACCACTACTCAACAACTGAAATTATACATGGCCTGAGATGTTGGGAAATATGGTATTAGATTCAATCCCATATAGATGGGACCTGTAAGCGAGCAGGATATGTTTAGTGATATGTGGAAGGTAAACTTATTTTCAAAATCATCTCATGACGAAGATGAATTACAGCAGACAAAAACACAAGCATAGATATGCATATTCTTCTGTACATGTGAGCAGTCACAATTCTCAGACACACAGAATTCTACTCTGGCTTTGCGGCAGTGTGTTTAACGGAATCATGCTTCGTATGAAAACAGTATATAGATCTTGTCTTTAGGATGTAAGGGATATTTGTAAGACAGACTATATCCTGTGAGTAAAGTCATAGTGTCTGTGAGGTGTACTGGAAACCGTGGGAGCTCTGATCAAATACCAGCTGTTACATCCGCTCTCCTGGTGATCTTTCTGGCTGATCTGTGACCTTGAGCTTCAACTGCTGTCTGTATATCATCTGTTTGAAGGATGGAGAAGCTGTAGTTGAATTCAATAGAAATTATGCATCAATCTCAAGAGATGCCCGTGTTTACATATCAGAAACAGGCGATGCCAAATGAAAGGGGCTCATTTTTTTTGTGCTACTCATTATTTTGATAGAGCCTAGGAAATAGACTAAATAAACTAAAAGAAGAAACTCATTACTTTGAGGAAATGTTAAAGAAAGTCCCCTCTATGTTGTTACAGATTTAGACTTTTCAAAAAAAGAAAGAAAGAAAAGAAACTGGTGTTACCACAGTAATTTGTCAATGATTGTTTTCTGTTGTTTCAAGTCTTGTGAAGACAGCTCAGGATTTTATGACATCAACCTAGACACTTTCATTTCTGTCATCGGTTTATTGTGTCATCTTCCTTGCATTTACCTGGGTCCTCAAAGACCCCGAATATTTCTTGCAGCTTGTTTATTACATAACCATAATGAAATAAGTGAAAGTTCCAATGGGAGTGTAAATTCATATTCAGCTTTTAAATAAACACAGGTTTATCATATTGTGAACTTCAGAAAATAAAATGTGTGGAAATAAGAAATTTGGAGAGGATTGAGAGGACTTCAAAGCCATTTCCTTCTTCCAGGATTCAGTAAGAGAGCCATCTAAGATGTCGTTTTCTCTTCTGTACAACTCTATGACAAACACCCGTCTGGTTAAAGTGCACGTTACTGTGTCAACTACAGTTTGACAGATTGCTTGGGATCGTGGAGGGTTGCGGAGGTCCTCCTAAGCCTGGTCTTGGCTGAACGCTTGGGTTTAGTCAAGCAGCCATGTCTCCTATTGTTGTAAAAGGAGCAGCAGGCCGCTTTCCTGCCGCCCGGCTCCCGACTGGCTAGTTTATACCCAAAATAATAACACACAAATTGTATTCATTTAAACACTGCCTGGCCCGTTCGTTCTAGCTTCTTATTGGCTAACTCTCACATCTTGATTAACCCATTTTTAATAATCTGTATAGCACCAC
>LOJH01010664.1:8253-27217 GCA_001685095.1 Ellobius talpinus
GTGTGTGTGTGTGTGTGTGTGTGTGTGTGTGTGTGTGTGTGTGTGTAAGGGGCTAAGGTTTGGTCAATGGGGGGAGAAACACAGCCTCAGAGTATGTCAAAGGGAAGACCCTGGCTGACAACTCGAGGAATTTGCATCTCCCTCATATAGCAGAACTCAGACCTTTCCTATCCTAGAAACCTTGGGTGGGCAAAACACTGTGCTTCTGTGGTTTTTGTCATTTCCTAGGTCAAGGAAATAGCACAAGTCACAGGAGTACAGCAATAATAATACTTGCTCCTTCAGTGAGACTTGAGAGCTATTAATCAGGGCTATCAGATGTTATGTATTGAGATTTCAGTATTAAACTTGAAAAGATTTTTTTCCTGAAGGTACCAGTTCAAGTCAGTATAGGGAGAACTAAAGCCATGAGGAATTAAGAAAATCTGAGGGGGGTCTTTCCTCTGTAAGGGTCTTAGAAATGGCATATACAGGCTGCCATCTTGAAATTTAAGCAGTCCTTCTTAGGCAACTTGGCTCAAGTCACTAGACCTACATTCCCTAACTGGGTAAGATTTTAAGAAAATGGCCCTGTGGAAACAGTAAGAGTGGTATACAGAGTCCCTTAGCTATGCCTTATTTCTGATTTTAGCCAAGTGTCGCTAAGGCTGAAGTCCAGGAGTATTATGCCCATATTTAGAACTTAGAGTCACTGAATTGTGCTTATTCGGGTGGTCTTGGTTTGCATTGAAAGACAGAGGCATCCTGGACTCTATAAACTTTAAGATGGACATTCAGATTAGAACAAAGGGTCCTTCTAATATTGATAGTAGGAATCCCAAAGAACATGCCATTGTCAATGGTGAGTATCTATAGGATAAATCATAGGATCACCTTTCATTCATCCTCCCCCTTTTTTCCTAGTATATGAGAGAATTAGTTGTCTGAGGCTTAGAGAGCCACCCTTATGTGAGCAGAATAGAAGCAAATGCATGTCCTGTCATGAGCAAATACGAATAATTTGAGGATGTCTAATGGCATATCTTGTCCCAGGCAAGGGAAGACCTGGAAAAATATCTCCATGCTTGTGACTTCTGTGTCAATATTGTTAGTACACTGGTAGTTGTATACAGATGTGGTATTTATTTTCTGACCTCCAGTAATTGGTGAAGATTATCAAATGAATATGAGGCATATATTTTGAGGAGTAATACATATGCCTCAAGAAAAGACAGCAGTGCAATCTGCAGGGTGGGCATTTCTGGGTTATGGAGAAAGCAGGTGCTAGGGAACCTCCTGGGGATCCACAGGGATGACCCCAGCTAAGACTCTAGCAACAGTGGAGAGTGTGCCTGAACTGTCCTTTCCCTGTAATCAGATTGGTGACTATCCTGTCATCAGAGAGCATTTACCCAGTAACCAATAGAAGCAAATGCAGAGTTCCACAGCCAAGCACTGGGCAGAGCTCTGTGTGTCCTCCTGAAAAAAGGGAAGAGAGATTGTACAAGTCCGGGAGTTCAAGGTCATGGACTGTACCAAGAGTTAGGGAGCCTGTATGTGTGTGATAGTTGTATAACTGTTTATAAGACGCCTATCAGTGAGATCAGGGCCTCTCCATGGCTCTTAGTTGGCTTTTGGGAACATATTACCCATGATGGATTACATTGTCTAGCCTTTATAGAGGAGAAGGAGCTGGGACCTACCTCACTTTGATGTGCCATGCTTTGTTCAAAGCAGTGGGAGGCATGATCCTTTCTGAATAGAGAAGAAGGAATGGATGGGGAGAGGGGTAGATGGGAGACAGGGAAAGCAATGGAGGAAAGAAGGAAGTGGAACTATGGTCAGTATGTAAAAAAATGAAAAATGTTAATAAAATAAAATAAAAATAAAAAAGAAATAAAGAGATGACTTATATTCACAGTTGACTAGAGGTTCTCAGGGAAATAACACTTTTCTGAGATAGAACAATCACTTTGCAAAGGAAGACACAGATCTGCCAAGGTCACATTAAAAACTGAAGGACTCCCTAATGTTAGAAAAAATGGAGCCCACACCAATCCTATTCTTTGAACATGAAGGGACAAGCAGTGTGGTTTTAATTAAATACTAGAATGAGGATGCCATAAGTCTTTAATGACCCTGCATCAAAACCTGTGAGAGTATATAAAACTGGTCATAGTTTGCACTTCATAACTTTCTTATTTTTAGAGATGAGGTCTAAAGGAGGTTATGACCTGAATGAAAGCTACATAGATTATCAAAGAAATATCTAGCTATGCCTACAGTAAAGTGTAAGACAATTTGTGAGTGCTGAGGAAAGTTTATTTCATTTCATTCCCTTTCCTGGGTAGGATTGGTCCTACAGAATCTTGCTGCTTACTGTTCTCAGCTCTGCAATGGATGTAGCTCTACCAGGACCTAAGTGGTTAGCATTAATCAGGATGCCATGCTTTGGTTTCATGGTGAAACTTAAGACCAGTAGAACATGGGACAAGCCCCACTAGCAGTAAATAATAATCTCCTGAAGTAGAACCATCTCCCTCAGTATAATCAACCCTAGTCATGGATCACTAAATTCAATGCCATTTTTCTTTTGTCTTGGGTGTTCCAGAGAAGTAAATAACAACCTTGATATTAATGTGTAAGAGCACAGAAAAGAGTCCTTAATTTCACAAATATAGACACAGAGAAGGCAAATGTTAACCTCCAATATAGAATGGACCCCAAGAATCTCCACCTTGTCCTTCATATCATCCTGTAGAGCAGTGATTCTCAACCTTCCTAATTCTGTGGTCATTTAAGATGTTTCCTCTTGTTATGGTGGGTCCCAAACATAAAATTATTTCATTGATACTCCATAAGTGTAATTTTGATACTGTTATAAATTTTAATGTAAATATCTGATATGTGACCACCGACAAAGGGGTTGCTATGCACAGATTTAAAACCACTGCTGTAGAGGTTATGGTAAGGGATGGCTTGATGTGATATGTTCACACATTCTCCATAAGGTGAATGAGTGGCCTTGTGAATTAAGAACTTGATTTCAAGGGACAGACCTTGTCAGTTGAATGAAGGGGGCTTTAAGAACAAGGATTAATATTCAAGTTTTGTGTCCCTGAAGGAGCAAATACAAAACTTGACACTGTACAGGAATGAGTGCCTGTGGTATGACTTCATTTTTGTCTTGCAACTCTCACAGGAGGACGGATTGCTGGCCTGATAGAGAGAGAAATAGAGATAGTACCTTAACAGAGAAAGAAGTCCCTATCTTCAACAGTTGTTAAGGTAAGCATGTTTGTGAGCTCCAAAGCCCTTACTGCCTTATAAAGTCTGACCTTCTTCTATTCTCAGCAAGGTAGGACATATGCAGGGAAGAAAGATGTGTACTCTTTTTTTATCTCTCTCCAAAGCTTGGGCATTTGGATCAGAGAAGTGAGATTTGGGTCCTAATGAACAATGTCAAAAGTAAAGGGTACTACCCATGCCCTGGAATGTAGGAAGATGAATGTTATGAGGGAAAACCAAACGAACTTTACTGCAGATGAGATATGGCCCTGCCTCTGCTATAAGACTTAGATACCACAAGAAGTGCCAGTCAGATGCCATACCTTTTCACTCTTGTCTTTGTTCTTAGAGAAGTAAGGACACTGGTCTGAAGAGACTACAGTCTGAAGAAGAGGCACAAAGTATCGGTCATCTGAAAGAGGATTCCTGGACATTTTTAGGTGGGTTAAGATGAGTATTATTATTGAGGACTGAGGGAGGATTTGGTGTCCATTTCTAGAGCTGAAGGCATGCTCATCCCTTCTTTGTTATCATGCTGGTTGTTGGAAGCCTTGAGGGTTCATGGTTATATATGGTACATACTTACTTCAGTAGTGATTCTATCAAAGAATTGAGGGTGTGGTATGATAGGGTAGACCAAGGCTAAGAGATATATTAGTATCAGACTTGGAGAGGTACCATTGTTAAAATAATGCAACCTCACAATTAAGAGTTATGGCATTCTTAAAGTGTTTGATCAGCTCTTATGGCCACCACAGTGAAATTCAAGACAGGTATGATTAAAGAGAGTATCCCTTTACTTCCTCTTGATTGTCTTAAGAATATGAAGTCTTCTCATGTGAGTTTTGCCTCACTTTAGTGGAAGGTTCAAACTTGCTCCTAGCTAGGGGAATGTTTAATAAGTAGGGATTGTGCACCTCAGAATTCCCAGTATCTCACAGCCTGGATCCATCTATCAGCTCCAAGGCATCATGGTTGTGCTTAGAGCCCTCAGCATCAGAGGACCCTCTATTCCTCTTACAGAGGTACCAGGAACTATAATGAACTCATTAATTTCAAAACAAATAAAAAAGACTCATGAATTGTTAGGAATCAAGGTGAGGTATACACCCTGAGTGTAGGCTTCAAGCTCAAGCAAGCACGGAGAAAATCACAAGGTACTGGGTTTCACATAATTTATGTTAGTGCCAGTATTTAATTAACTGCCAATTATCTGTACCCTAGGGAACTTTCCTAAATTTTCCTATAGGTTTTTATAAAGCAGACAACCAGCATGCCAATATATCTGTGAGACTCTGAAAAATTCATGTGTAGAAAAGAATTGTAAGTCTGTTTTTGTTAGAATCATCAAAGGTGTAACTTTTTTCTCGTACTGTGTACTCTTTTGTTCAGTCTGTGGAATCCCATCACATACACTCCTGATCTTCAACTCTAATAAGAGCCATAATGTCTTCCTATAGAAAACGTCCATGTCTGCCTTTTGAGGAAGATTTACTAGAGTCTGACATAACACAGGAACTATTGGGTTCAGAAGATCATTCAGAGGAAGAAAAGTACAAAAGGAGGGAGAAAGAGGAAGAAGATAAAATAGTAGTAAAAGACAAGAATAAGGGCTGTATAGTGGTGGTGGAAGATGAGGAGGAAGTGATAGTGGTAGAAGATGATGATGAATATAAGTGGGTAGTAGGGGAAAATGAAGAAGAAGAGCAGGTGGTGGAAGTTAAGGATTAAGACAAGGTGGTGGTAGTGGAAGATGAGAAAGATGGCATGACAGTGGTAGAGGAGAATGATAAAGAAGAGGTCATAATGGAAGATGATAATGAGGTCATATTGATAGATAAGGAGAATATAAAGAAGGAAGAGAAAGAAGAGGAGGTTTTGGAAAAAGAAGAAAATGAAGAGGAAAATAAAGTTGAAGAGAAAGAAGGGGAGCAGCATGATAAAAATTCCTCTTCCATTTTAGCTTTCTCTTTAAAGGGCTCCATCCTTCCACATTGTCTATATTTCTGGGTACCCCAGATAAAGAGGAAGGACACACTTCCCATATGATGAGTGTTCCCCAGGGTCTCCAAAGTACTCATCCTGCTTCCACTTAATATTTCTATTCAGAAGAATATTCTAGAGAAGAAGAACGAGGAGGAGGAGGAGGAGAATTAGAAGGAGAAAGAGAAGGAGAAAGAGAAAGAAAGGAGGAAGAGGAGGAGGAAGAGGAGGAGGAAGAGGAGGAGGAAGAGGAGGAGGAAGAGGAGAAGGAAGAGGAGGAGGAAGAGGAGGATGAGCAAGAGGATGAGGAAGAGGAGGAGGAAGAGGAGGAGGAAGAGGAGAAGGAGGAGGATGTTTATCCCTTGCATATGGCAGACAGAAAATCCTTAAGGAAAAAATTCCAAAACAAAAAGGTGACTGACTTAGTGACTTTAATGATCCTTAAATATAGGATGAAGGAACCCATCACAAAACTAGAAATGCTCAAAGTCATCACCGAAGACCACAAGAAACAATTCCCTATGATCTTCAAAGAAGCTTCCAATTGCTTAGAAATTATTTTTGGCATTGATATAAAGGAAAATGATCTTATAAGCCACTCTTATGTCCTTACCAATTCATTAAACCTCACCTATGAAGATGAAGACCAGAGAATGCCAACAAATGGCTTCTTGATAATTATCCTGGGTGTGATATTCATGGAAGAGAATCATGCCTCTGAAGAAAGCATCTGGAAATTCCTGAATAAGGTGGGAGTGTATGATGGAGAGGAGCATTTCATCTATGGGAACCCGAGAAAGCTCCTGACTGGTGCTTTTATGGAGCAAAATTACCTGCAGTATAAGCAAGTACCTAATAGTGAGCCTCCATTCTCCGTGTTCCAGTGGGGACCAAGAGCCTATGCTGAAACCACCAAGATGAAAGTTCTAGAATTCTTGGCCAAGGTCACAGGGAGAGATCCCATTTCTTTCTCACTATGGTATGTTGAGGCATTCAGAAATGATGCAGAGAAAAACTCTGGTAGAAGTGTCACTAACAGTAGTGCTACACACAAGCCCATTGAGCAGAATGGATTAGCAGGTACTTCTGCCCAAAGTGAAGAATCCGTGATTGTGTCTGTTTACTCTGTTTCTGAAGAGAACAGTCCTTATTGTAACTAAGGAAGGAGCAAGGTTAGTCTGAGGATAATTCTCTGTTGCCAACTTTGTGCTCTTCTTCTGCATGATGATTAGGAATTTTATTCCATCTCTCCTTTATGATATTTTCATGTTGTCAGCTTTAGAGTTTACATTTATGTGTGACTTTGGTCACATTTACTACTGTTTATCAAGTTTTGATCAAAATAGAACAAAAATACTTTGAAGTTTATTTCTTTAACATTTTGAGTGTATTCCATGAGTTGAAATGCTATGTACCTGAATATGTTTGGCTAACTCAACAAAATATGAAAAAATATTTAGTAAATCTTAATAAAAATGTTTGCTCACCACTGACTATGAAGCCTCTCTGATGACAACTGGGCTAGTCATCAATATATGAGTATAGCAGAATACCATTAGACATCATTATACTGACATTTTTTTCTCCTGTCCTGTTTGGTTCTATCCTAGGTTTCTGAGCCATCCCGCTTCTGGATCCTAGCACTCCAGGCAGTGTCATGGTATGGGTCTCAGACTGAAACAAACTGACTTGCTTTTTAACCAAATATTAATTGAATGTTTTTACATCTTTGAAAGAGTTATCAAGTGAGGGAGTATGAGACATAGCCTTACTAAGAGAGGTAGAGGAAGCTACTGTATCAGAAACATAGGGAGATGTCTGGTAAGACATTAAGAACAACTGGAATGAGGAATACATGAGTAAATGTCAATAGGGTTTTCAATTTGAGCCAAGGCAGTTCAGGGCTTTAGGAAAATATTAAATTTGTGGGAATGAATCTTATGTTAAATAGTGGAAGATGTCAGGGACCAGACTATGGGTGTATTAGCAGTGAGAAAGTGAGGAGTTCCAGGGCTTGTTAGATGAGGGAATCCATGAAGGACAGAGGATCCCTTTTGCTGCTGAAAGAGCATACTTTCACAGAAATCAACGCTGAGTGCACAGAATGGCTACAGGTGTGGGCAACAGGCAGAAATCACCTCCTGGTTTTCCTGTCTGCCTTTGCTGGCAGTTTACGTAGAGACTCTGAACTGAATGATTCTTCTAAGGTCAATTAATAGATGACAGTGGGAAAATCCTCTCAGGAGCAAATGTGAGGACCTTGAGGAGTATTAAGAATACCTCTTTTACCAGAAATGGGAACTTTTCGTAGGATGGATGTGTGTATATGTGTGCACATGTGTGTGTGTTTCTGTGTGCATATGTGTGTTATTTCTTTTACTTTACATAGTTATGAACCTTAAAACTCTGGTATTTTATTTTTAATTTTTCATATTTATTGTTTTTGTGATCTAATTCTTCTACTTTATTTTTAATTCTTGATATATTATCTTCCGCTTTATCCATTCTACTTGTTAGATTTTCTCCTTAATTTTTAGTTAGGTTATTGAGTTTTTCAATTTCATCTTTACTACAGCTTGAATTCTACAAAATATTTCAAATTTTCAAATTTAATTTGGTTCTCTAAGTCTGGATTGTGTTCATCATTTCCATCAAACTTGTTCTATTTTCTTTAGCATTACTTTAACATTTATTCTCTTTAAATTCATTGAGCTGTTTGTTTATGTCTTCTTTAAACTCTTTGAACTCTTCAATGAAGTTAAGGAATTTTCTTTTTAATTCTCTGTCCTGAGGTATATCTAAACCATTCTCATTAGACGGTATTTCTATAGAACTGATGGATAAGGCAGGTGTCTTGATATTTCATAATGTTTATATATTTTTGGCAAGACAGAGCATGTGGATTTATTTTATTAGTTCTGCATCTGGTGTGAACACAAAAGGTTGGGCTAGAGCACAGAATAAACATGACTGACTGGGCCCAGAGATTAGATATTGCATGAGCTTGTTAAAGTCAGGTAGATACATGTGGGCTAGGGGGACAAGAAATGTGTGCAGGATGTGCATTTTGGCTCAAGTCTGGAAGTTGGGGAGAGCATGAGCAAAGCTCACAAGAGTAGGCCAGGGCACTGGATACAGGACATGGACTAGATGATAGGACTGGGGAGAGTATGGAATTTTTAAGATCGGGGTAATCACTAGGCTGGGTTAAGTGCAATATGTATGGGTAAGTCTCTACCTGGAGGTTGGGTATGTTTCACACTGGAGAAAGCCAGGTGGGCATGGCAACAAGGAAGGGGGGAGTGTTTTATACTTTTAGGTTTTTATTATAAAAATCTTCTATTTCAGTAATTTGATGTATTCCTAAGTTTATTTTGAGTCTACTGTGAATGGGATTGATTCATTGATTTATTCCTCATCATGCTTGCATCAGTATGTAGATATATCATGCTCTGTTACTGAAAGTATTTATCAATTCAAAATTTTTCTGGTGGGCTCAGTGTTCCTTAGTAGTTTATATAGAATCATTATGTTGACAGATTGGTTTAGTATCTTTCTTTTTTATATTAATTCTATTTTTTAACCTTGCTTTGTAACCATAGCTAAGAAGCAAACCGAGTATTTCTACTATTACACATTTAAAGTAGACAATATACTGTTTCTACTTTCTTAAAAGATCTCCTCCTCTGCCCTGGCCCCTTATGCTACCTAAGCTCTGTGTTACTTTATGGAAGCACACTTAAACAATAACATCACATGCAAGAGAAAATATACAATGTTTATCATCCTGGTTCTGGATTACTTCAGTCTGAATAATTCTTTATCTGCCTCCATATATTTACCTTCAAATTTCATTTTAAATACCAGCTGAAAATATTCTGTTTTATAAATGATCCACATTTCCATTATCTATTCATCACTTGATGAAACATCCAGATTGTTTCCAATTTCTGTCTATTATAAATAGAGCAACAAAGAACATGATGAGGAAGCATCTCTGTGATAGGATGAAACATTATTTGAGTACATGTCCGAGAGCACTCTGTCTGGATCTTGAGGGAGGCTGAATCAAATCCCATCTTCCTTGGAAACAATCACACTGATGTCCATATTGGCTGTCCAGCTTGTACCCCCACCAGCAATGACCAAGTACTTTACAATTAATCCTCACTAGCATGAGCTGTCATTTGCTTTATTGGGCTTGGTCATTCTGCGTGAAGCAAGCAGTACATCTGAATAAAAAAACTCTATCAGATATATAATTGGTAAAGATTTATTCTTATTCTGTTACCCAACTAAAGCCTTCACCCCTCCTATCTGGTACTCAAGGTGCTGGAAAGTATTTTGCATACTATGAAAGGATAAAATAACCATTAATATAACCCAGCTACAAACTTAACCTATAACTATGACCTGCCTGCTTAATATACTGCTACAATGTTACTACAAATATTATGGGGATATATAACACATTTTGAATAGATTTAAAACCCACTCCATGAGATTAAACCTATTCCTGACATTCCTAAAATGTTCACGGTCCTGAGGCTAGGGGAAATCCTCATACTATTATTCTGTTGTTGTTTTATTTTTGTTTTGTTTTTCTTTTTTGTAGAAAGGAGATGGAAAGGATGTAGGAGGCGCTGAAGAAGGGGAAAGTAAGATAAAAATATGATGCATGAAGAAATTTCTCATGTAACAATTTGTCATAAATTTATCACTTTTCCAGTGACTAATTTTTTTTTTAAAATTAGTTGAAAGAAGAGGCAATATAGAATATTACCAAAGCCATTTTATGAATTTATTGAGATGATCTTGTGATCTTAAGCTTCATACTTTTTATGTTTACCAGTATTCATATTTTGACCCACCCTGACATCCCTAAAATAAAATCACTTTGATCCCGTGAAAGCATTTATGATAATGGCTCTTTAAATGTATGATGGATCTCTGCAATAAATCTAAACAGTTCAGGCTTTTTTCTTCATTAAGGGACTCTATGAGTTCTTCAGTCTTACTGAAGCCTCTCTATTATTTCTAGGAGTGCCTGATTTAGTTTCTGCTTAGGGTTTCAGTCTGTTTTTTTCCAGCAGAATCAAGGCTGGAACTATGGACTGGTCATTATTTTGCTTGGCTTTTGCTTTCTGATTCTGTCTTCTGTGTTAACTGCCTGCCACCTCCTTTTGCATATTGGATGCATTGTCTCTAATTCTTCCCTCTGAATATATTTTTTCTACTCCTAGAATTGTCAAATTGTTTTTTTTTTCTTTTTTATTATGTTCCTTCCTGTTTAAAACAGTTTTCAACCTTAATTATATTTTGATCAGATCATTCCCCTTTCTGAAGTCCTTATAGAACCTCTCTCTCTCATCACTCAACTTTAAATTATTTCTCAAGAGAATAAACAACACCATTGTAGATAAAGGGTTGGTGTTTTTCTGGGTGTTTATATTTCTCTTTTGATAATTTGCTGTGTACTTTCACATACCAAAGACACTGGAATATAAAAGTTATTGTAGGCACCAGCTTGACACCTTCATACTCAATGAATTGTATCAAGTGGGCTAAGGATGAAAAGAACTCTCAAAATATATGTGAACAGCTATGATTTTTTCTTTATATGATAGAAGGTTAAAAATACAGGCAATAAGTTGCTTGTTGTTTTACATTTTTTTCTGTTCCTATAAGAATTTTTAAACTGCTGGGCAGTGGTGGTACGCACCTTTAATCCCAACACTCAGTAGGCCAAAGCAGGTAAATCTCTGCCAGTTTGAATCCAGCTGGAACTACAGAGTTAGTTCCAGGACAGCCAGAGCTATATACAGAGGAAACCCTGTCACAAAAAAGCAAAACAAAACAAAAAATAACTGTAAAAGTATTTAAAAGTTAACTATACTTTATGAATCATTATGCCAGACTTTGGTAATGAAAAACCTACTACTTTACATAAAAGTGAGATCAAGGTATTCTTTCCTTTCTGTGACTAGCATCTTTCTCTTAACATGATATTTACTAGGTACATTTATGTTATTGTTTATATTTTTATATCTGAATGAAATTCCATTGTGTTACATGCTATATTATCTTTTTCCTTTCACCTATTAATTGACATTCAAGTCCAAATTGCAGCTATTATGGAAATATGATAATGCAGATGTATATTTGAACTACTGATAATATTCTGTTTAGCTATATTGCCATTGATGAGATACCTATATCATGTGGTAATTTTAATTTTATATTACTATTTTATATTTTGGACTTGATAATTTATGTTTCCATTACAATATGTTATTATCCATTATATATTATCATTTTCTCAGTGTTAGAAATACTGGGAATTTTTTCAGATCATTTGTATACTTTAGAAATTAGAATTTTTTGCAGTTGAATTCTGTGTGATTTTTACATATTCTGGATATAAACCTCTTGTCAGAATACATAGTTGTTAAATAAATTTTTATTCCACAGTGATTTTTACTTTGTTATGCAGAAGTCTTTTGCTTTGCTATGATTTCAAATGTTTAGTATTGATCTGATTTTGATAACATATCCAAAATATGTATGCCAGTAGAATTCCTCCATTTTTAATAGAAATTTCAAATTTACAAGTCTTACATTTATGTAGTAGGAGGCTGCTTGTTTGTTCCAGCTACCCAGAACCAAAATAATCACACTGAAACTGTATTAATTATATCACTGCTTCACCAATTACTTAAGAATATTGTTACCTAGCTGTTGCATTAATTATTAATCCATCTCCATTATTTTATATTTTACCACGAGGCTCAGGGCCTACTGGCAAGGTTTCAGCATGTCTGCCTCTGAGAGCAGATCCATGGCTTCTCCTTAACTCTTTCTCCCAGCATTCAGTTTAGTTTCCCCTGCCTACCTATATTCCCTGCACAGATTCAAGACAGTTTCTTTATTAACCAATGGTATTCAGAGCATGCAGAGGGGAATCCCACATCATATTATACTGTATTGAATTGATTCTTACAAAGTTAGACTTTTTTTAATTTTCACAAATTGGTTTGTTATAACATAGACATAGTAGTACATGAAATTTTCAAGAAAATTAGGTAAAATGTTTACTTTGAAAGATGAGTCATAATTTAGCCTTTGATGTTAAGCATATTGGTATTTCACATGATTAATCATTGTTTTCACCAAAACAATTATGTATTATTTTCAATAATCATATACATTGCTATCATTTTCAGTGATTTTTAAAATCTATTCTTATAGAAATAACTAGAACAAATTATGGTTTTTAACATACATCTTTCAAATTCTACAATGATGCTATGTTTTAAGAAAAAAATATAGAAGCATGTTATTCAGTGTGTTATGTGCTCTTCAGATGCAATTAATTTTGATATAAAGTAATAAGAAAATTATTAAATATTAGCTTGGGGCTAATATTTGAAGTTTCTTCATAGAGTTATGAATGTTTTAATTGCTTATAATTTCCTTGTGCTGTATCAAGAATGTTTCACTGAATATATCTTCCTTAGTATTTCTGTGAAATAAATTTTTTTCACGTAAATTCCTTGATTCACATTTGAACCTGAGTTTAATGCATAGGGCATAGGTTAAAAAAAGGTTATGCATGGTTTCACACACTTGACATTCTCAGTGATGGGGACACAGAAACAGGAAGATCCCTGGGACTTGCTCATCAAGCAGTCTAGCTGAGTCAGTGGAGTCCAGATCATTGGGAGATCCTATCTTCAGAAACATGACAGGTGGTTCCTGAAGAATATCATCTGAATTTGTCCTCTTGATTCCATAGGAACACACACATATTCATATACAGAAACACACACAAGCAAATAAATAAATCATTGAAATACAAAAATAAAAATCTTTTAAAATATTTTTAAATAATGAGCTTATAAACTTTCTAAAATGTTTAATATTAGGCAACTTTTCACAACATATATCCTGATAGGACTACTTTCATTTTCTATTAAGAATACAACTTGTTTTTTATTTTAAGATCTGAATTTTTGCATATCTGAATTAAGTTTTACCATTGTAATGCCATATACCAGTCTTATTGTGCATTTTAGTGTCTAATAGTAAAGAAGAACATAAATACATATATATATATATGAATGATATATATGAATGTTATACATAAATATATGAACATTCGTCTCTTTGATGGCATACTCATAAATATTGCATATAATTTTTATGGTTTCAAAGAATGCAATACTACCAGCACAATTATATAGAATATGTTGGAAGAATTCTTAGCTAGTGAAATGGCTTATCTGGTGGAATGTTAACCCAAACTCCAAGTCTGATTACCTGAGTTTAGTCCCTAGAACTATGATGGAAAAGAACTTGCTCTAAAAATCATCCACTGACCTCTACAGATTTGCTTTGGTATGCCTGTACAAACTTAAATGAAATGTAATTAAAAGTAATTTTCCTTACACAGACATACACACATATATAAATACATACACACATAAATATCCATTTTGTGAAAATATCATGTCTCTGGTAATTTATTTCATTTCAAATAAAATGCATTACATTATTAGAACATTTATGATCACCCAGTTTACCGCTTAGTAGCTCCAATTAGAATCTATCATCAAGAGGAACGACAGTTGGTTGCCTAAGTCTACTGACCTCAACAATACCAAAACAGGTCTGAAATTCTGGTCATCAGACCCCTAGTCAGTTTATCAATTTATTTTAAGAACTCATTCATTAGATTATGAAAGCAAGGAGATATTTTAGAAAAAAATCCACAAATTTCTAACAAATTATATTTTTTTCTACCTGAAGCAAGCCATTTTATGGAAAATCACAGTCCTAATATTTTAAACTTTACATATCTAAAACTTTTTTGAACTAAATTAGAAGAAATAATACACCAAGGGATAGTTTTCATAGTTATTTTAATTGTTGAGTGATGACATATTTATCCCAAACACAAAATAAACTAAAATCAAATAACTTGACACACTGCAAAGTGCTTAGCATAATGGAAAAACACAGGGTGTTGAAATTCTTTACATAATTTCAATTAAGTTTGATATCTGTTTCATTACCAGATTTGATATGTTATAAAAACACATTGTAAGATGATAATCCTTTTATTAGAATAAAAGTTTCTATAGTTTATTTAGTAAAATCCTTACATAAAGCTAAAAAAGTTCAACTATCATAATTTCCCAAAATTTGCATTGAGTTTTATGCAAAATGTTAAGAAAAATATTACACATGAGAAGAATGACTTAATTTAAATGTGATAAATAAACTAATTATATAGTAACTATGGCAGAAGTATAACATTTCTGTGTCCATTCTAATTTTAGTTCGTTTATTGGCTCACATAGGTTTTCCAAAGCAGTAAGACAATTAATTGGAATATTAAGAAAAATCAAATTTAACACCCAAGTTCACCATAATGCTTAACAATATAAAGCTAATAGCATAGATGAGTAAATGGAAGGTAACGATGAATGAGATGAAATTCCCAAAAAATTATCCAGGAAACAAAAAACACTTGAATCATAAAATAGACATTAGAGAAGACAATTTTAAAGTGATATAGTGGCAAAACAATGTGATTTATCTAACTGTTCTTTTTGTACAAATTTGGTTTTGTAGTTCAAGATCTTTGGTGCCTTCTTATACAATTTAAAATAGTTTAATCTACCACTATGGAGAATGTGATTTTCATATACAAATGGTCTTGATTTATTTATATTTATTAGTTTTTGAAAATATCAAATATGAGCTCTGTATTTTTAACATTTCCAATGCATCTTCTGTCCCTTCCTACTCCTCTCATGTTCTTACCAAAATCTTGACCACTTTTTATGCATTTTGTGTATATACAACCTGTTGGGCCTATTTAATATGGCTGTTACATATGTGTGTCTATCAGGTTGCAAAACCTATCAGGGGACTTATCCTTGCAGAGGAATGATTATTCTGCTCTTAGCAGTCATTAGTTACTTGTAACTCTTCATCTAGGGCAGGATTTCTCCCATCCACATGAGGATACCTACTGTTGTTGTCATTGTGTAGGTCCAGTTTAGCCACCCATGTTAAGATCTGATGGGTGAAGCTCCATGTCATATATACACTATCTTAAAGGAGATATCTTGATATTCTGGCTCTTATGACCCTTCTGCTCCATGAACTCTAATGTTCTCAGATTTAGCCAAGAAGCCATTGACATTTCATGGAGTGACACTTGATATACAGACTACTGGACTGCTTCATGGATTTCTTATTTGTTTGTTTATTTTTAAGATGGAAAAGGATCTTGGAAAATTTGGGTGAAGGAAGTGAATATGATAAAAAAACATTTTTATAAAATTCCCAAAGGATAAATAGAAACATTGTTTATAAAAGTTCCAGGAAAACAAATTTCTACAAAATTAAAAAGAGTCAATGCCATTATAAACCAGAAGATAACAAAATTCTTAAATGGAATGCTCTAAAACACTACACACCAACAAAAATCCTTGAGAAGTGTAGAATTGAAGTGTATCTAAGAGTAGAACAGAGGCAGTTAATACCTAGCAGGCCAACTTTACAAGAAAGTTTAGAGCAACTATGCACCAAGAACTGCTATCATGAAAATGCATGAAGGTTCAAATATCACAAGCAGATCATACAAATACACTTAAAATAGGAAATTTTAAGTATTTTCATTACACAAAATGCCCAAATTACAAATGTGGGTATAAGAGAAATGAGAAAGAGTGAAAGAAAAGATACACAAAATAATCAAGAAACATTTGACAAAATTATAGATGTTTGTGTTTCTATATCAATAATGTAGATAGGTTGAAGTCATTAATTAAATATTTACAGTGAATAAATAAGAAGTTAAAGTCCAGTGATGAAATGTTATCTAGAACCACCAGTTAAGATACAGAGGAACTGATAAAGAAGGAATAAAAATTCTATAACGTGTTATGGGAGCACATGCCATTTCCCAGGTCTGGGAAGACCCACTGCAGTGGCCTCCTCCCACCCCATGCAGCTTAGCTACCTCTCCAGCACATCTGCAAATGGCTTGGCTCAGTTAGTCCCCTGTGCAGCTCAGCAATTTCCTGCCAAACAGTGCCCAAATGGGTTGGTTTAACTGCATGACCCTACTGCATGGCTCAGTTACCCACCACTGCTGGCAGCTTCCTGCTGTAACTCCTTTATGGCTTTTCCAGTCTCTGGCCCATGTAGCACAGTAGTGCTACCCAAGTTAGGATCTGTTTCTGAGGTACAGCTTCTGTCAGGTCTGCTCTGATTAGGCCGAGCTTTGACCCTGGAAGCTCTAACCCTGAACCTAGAACACAGTCTTGCATTACCTGCTTGGATATACAAGTGCACTAGGCTTTAACCTCAGAGACAGCCTGCAAGCTCCAGGATGCTTGACCATTTGCCCAACTCAACCTACTCAGTAGGTGGGTATGCTGATCTTCAGTATTTAACCAAATTTGTTAGCAATTCTGCTCAGTCTCAGGTAATTAAGGTACTGATCTAGTACAGATTCAATACTGATCTTGTACTGAATCTAGTACTGATTCAGGTACTTCAACACCTGCTGGCCAATCCCAAGTACTACACCTACAAAAATTTTTCTGAAAATTATAACACAGGTAAGTTAATTTGATACTTAAATATTAGATTCATTGTTTAGTAAATAAAAGTTAACATTGTAAAGTATCCCCAAGATAATTGCAGAGAATATCACCAGCCAGGAATTTAACAACCTTTTTGTTTCTACTATGGATGGATTTCTGCAAGAGCTGTATGACCTACCTGGTGCATATATTTTTGTGGCCATGGTGACTATTAGTTTTGTTTTTCATATTATATCCTTAAAGAAATGCTTCGATAACAGAGTCAAGAATGAAAAATTTCCAGAAATGATAGTCTTTACAGACAGGTAATTAGAAACTATCTGAAAGGATTCATACTGTTGAAATTTACAATCTGTTAAAAAGTTATGATAGTTAGCAAATAGAACATCCCTTCAGGAAGGCAATCTACACACCATCCAAATCATCTTTAGGGATGAACAAATACCATTAATGGAAAAATTTAAAACATTAAAATCACATGTGTAGAATGAGAACCAGAATTTAATTGATTTGGTAACATTATTAGAAATATTCACAGGTCAAGAAATTCAGACTTTACAAAAGACAGTGATAAAAAGATGTGAATCGATTGAGGAACTTGTCAGAAATTATAAGCAAGGTTAGGAGGTGCAGGCAAATTACAATAGTAAAGATTTAGCCTTGCTAGAGCTCTCAAAGTCAGAGATGACATACCAAGAGTTTTAGCTACTTATCCTGTTACTATTTCTGAAAAGCCATCAAATACTCAATACTCAAAGGGATATAAAGTATGGAAATGTGAACCTATATGTATATAAGATCTAAGAGATATTAAGCAAACCATAGTATCTTATGGCATTCATTTCCCATATGTTAGGGATTTGGTAAAGTCATGAGCTTCAGTTAGTCTCAGCTGTGCTAGAAGATGGGCTGTGATTACAGTGGAAGTGCTATTGTAAAGAGGAGACTATGGCCTTGGAATTATCAAGGGAGAGACAGAGGATTTGTGTCCTCTCAAAATCAAGTTATTGGTGAGAGCTGCTATGCTGATCCAGATAGTCAATCTTGTCCATATGCCATGAAGCTGTCTTGAATGGTTGGGATAAGATTCAAAAACTAGGAAGAATTGAATCATATATTAAGGTCAAACAAGGCCCAAGATAACCCTTCACTGACTTTTTATAAAGATTAACTAAAGCTGTGCAAATAGGGGTGACAGGTCCAGAAGCTTGATGAGTAATTATTGAATCTCTGGCTTTTGAAAATGTCAATTGAAAGCCAAGTTATGGCAACACCTTTAATCTCAGCATTTGGGAAACAGAGGCAGGCAGATCTCGGTGAGTTCAAGGGCAGCCTGGTCTATAGAACAAGTTCCAGGAGAACTAAAGGCTGTTACACAGAGAAACCTTGTCTCAAAACAAAGAAAAGAAAATGCCAACTTAGAATGCAGAAAGATCAACATCAATGGATGAATGGATCCTGCATATAGTCAATGTTGGGTCATTTTATTATAATAATGAGACTCGGGTAAGTGAAGCAATTTGGAAAGGTTTGAAGAGACTTCAAAATACCAAATGTTTTAATTGTGGTAGAATAGGCCATCTGAGAAGGGATTATAGACAAAGAGTTCCTAGAAATAATGTTTCTTCTGGGAGTGACAAAATTAGAAGTTCTCAATTTTCTGTGTTGTATGGAAGATGCGGCAAAGGCTGACATTTAACCAATAAATTTAAATAAACAAGAGATAAAAAAGACTACCAGTTAGCGTTCAGAAACTCCTTGGAGGGCCTCTCATGGCCAAACATGTTCCAGTCATTCCCAGTCACTGTGGAGAACATGACTCCCCAGAAAAATTAGATATTCCAGTCCCTGTTGATAAAAAATTGTAGGTAGTGACAGCACTTGTTTTTCTGGGCTGCTCAGACCCAAATGATCACAGAGAAACTATATTTATTACAACACTGTTTGGCCAATGATTCAGGCTGAAACAGCTTCTTTATTAATCAATGGTACTAAAACATATTAACAGCGTATAGAGGGGAATCCCACATCAACCATTTTTCCCATTTTCTTTATTATTAAAAATTTCCACCTCCTCCCCTCCTCCCATT
>LOJH01010665.1:0-27216 GCA_001685095.1 Ellobius talpinus
TATTTCGGGTGTTAAGCTAGCCGTGCGGGAGCCAGGTGGGACGAAAATCAGGCCCGCTCCCCTTACACTACAGTTTACAAACAGAGTCTTTCCATTTCTGGGTCTTTGTAATTGGGATCTTGTGAGCACTAGATTGAACAGCACTTACTTAACATTGCTTTAAACAAGTACACAACTGCTGAGCTCTGATGCCTTCATCTGTCTTCATCAGACATATCTCGCTGTCTACTCCAGCACCTAGCTGGCTTCATTCTGGGGAGTAATGAGGACATTTAATACAATTACATTTTTTTAACAAAATTAACCTGCTTGTTATATGACCAAGAGGTTGAATGAATTGGAAAGAACCAAATGTCAACTAGCTCAGTCACTAGTAAGCTGTTTGTTCCTTGAGCAAGTTTGACATTTCTGGTCTTTTGTGATTTTTTTCTATGAATGGAAGATAACAAAATACTATTTCATAGGGTAAAGTAAACATGTAATGAAATAATTATAATGATAGCAAAAATGCCTAAGTATTTATTTGCCAAATGTCAAGCCCTGAGCTAATATCATTATTATTTTTCTTCTCAATAACAGCCAGCAGTAATTATACTGCTGTGTCTATTCGGAGGGAACCCTAAGGAAGCCTGGAGGTAGGGATACTTCTGTTTTTCCTAAATCTGCCAGTCTAAGACCTTTGGGAGATACATAGATAGATTTGGGGGACTTGTGAACTTAAATGGGGAGAGCATTTTTTTTCGCAAGACTCTAATTGAGATTTAGTGTGTTTCTTGATGGGCGGTGGTGGCACACGCCTTTAATCCCAGCACTCCAGAGACAGAAGTCGGCAGATCTCTGTGAGTTTGAGACCAGCCTGGTCTGCAAAAGTTAGTTCTAGAACAGGCCTCAAAGCTACAGGGAAAACCCTGTGTCGAAAAGACGAAAGAGAGGAAGAAATTTAGTAAGTTTCCTAAGTGAAAGTGATAAATGTAGCAAAAAAAACAAAAAGCAAAACAAAACAAAGAAACCTCCAATGCCAGTGGGATGTGTCAGTGGGAGAATTAAATCATGGTGGCAACAGAAAGCATAAACTGCATACTCAGGGCTTGGAGAGATGGCTCAGTGGTTAAGAGTACTTGTCACACTAGGATCTAGCCCTGGTGCATGAGCTGGCTCTTTGGAACCCATTCCTTATGGTGGAATAGTTTGTTCAGCCTTGATGCGAGGGGTGGGGATTGGTCCTGCCTCAACTCAGTATGCCAGCCTTTGTTGACTCCTCATGGGAGGCTTTACCCCCCAGGACAGGAGGTGTAGTGGGGGAAAGCGGGGGCAGGGACAACGACTATGGTTGGAATGTAAAATGAATAAAATAAAAGATTTTTAAAAAGAGCCCTTGATGCTCCTGCCTAGGACCTGGATTCAGTTCCAGTATCCACATGGTGGCTCATAAACACTTGTAACTCCAATTTCAGGGGATTTGGCACCCTCTTTGGCCTTTATTGGAACCAGGAACACACATGATGCATATACATACATACATGCTGACAAATACATATATACACATGAAATAAACCTTTGGTGGAATAAGAAATTGTGCTGTCATGACTTAGAAATTGACCACAAGATTCTGTCTTAACACATTACTGAAAGTGCATACATTTTTACAACACAAAAATGTGGAAGTTTAAAATATTTTCATGACTATATTATAAGATAATGAGCTTTAGAATTCTATGGATTTTGTGGTTGAAAAACATCGTTCTGAGCAAGGAATCTACAGGCTTTACCAGATTTATAAGGCAGCAATAGTTAGGTCTTCAACCAGACCTGGTAGTGCACACCTGAAATTCTAATGCTTAGAAAGCAAACGTAGGAAGATTCCAAGTATAAAGCCAGAGACTCTGAAGAAAGAAGAGAGGAAAGGAAGGGACAGGGGAGGAGGGTCTGTCTGTCTGAGTCCACAGCTGGTTGGGAGCCAAGTACCTAACAAGTGCTCAAACGCTGGGGAGTACAAGGACAAGAACATGAAGCAACATTTCAGTGTTACAGAGAAAATCAAAGTGAGAAGGGCTTCAATCTGTTGGCTGATGGTTCCCCTATCACAGTGGTGCACAGGCCTTCAATCTGTTCGCTGACGGTTCCCCTATCACAGTGGTGCACAGGGAGCTCCAGTCAGGTGAGAGGACAAGACTGCAAGACTGAAGATCAACCCAGACTTCCTAATAGACGCACAAAGAAAGTGACTTCCCAGGTCGGGGAACACAGTGAAGTGTTGGAGTCGTTAGCATTGTGCACCAGGTCTGTTTATTACAGGACAGAACCTTCCAGTGCTGGACATAAAGCCAAAGCAGGCCGCAGAGGCTCCCTCTCTGGATGATCATGGTGTCATTCCATTCCCTCTAGATCCTGAAGTCTTAGGGAGAGTCACAGAGGTGAGACAGCCAGTGTGCTACCGCTCACGTTCCACCCTGAGCAACTGCCTTGAAGGTGGTCAGGAGCTTGTTCTGAGCCCTGGCGGCCCTAACTCACCCCCACTTCATCTACCCTCTGCAGGGGCACTTAGGAACCAAGGTGCTTCTCCAACTCCCTCACTGATCACATGATCACAGGTGGGAACTGCTGGTGGAGCAAGCAAAGATGAGCTTTCGAGTTCAAAACTCTTTCACCAAGAAACCCTCAGGCCAGTGGGGAAATCTCCAAATCAGGGGTAAGGCCCCTGACATTCCCCATTGCTTGATCAGGAGAGCCTTTATGAACATCCCCAGCTTGGACGTGTTATGCTGGAAGGACCACCAGTCTCTGCATGTGAATAGCCACCGTGATTTCCTGCCCCAATTCTGGCATCTTTGCCCAGGTTGAAGTCGGTTCACAACAACTAGTTTCTGGTTGCCAATTGGTAGGTACATCTCTGCTTCATCTTTCACACTAAAAATCTCTCTGTTCTTGTACTCGCCAGCCTAGGACTGTTTCCTCATGGGAAGTCCCTGGAATCAGTTAATGCATGGTACAAATCAGACTTGGATAGGGTAATTCTGAGAGTGTGTGCTTAACACTTCTTTCCTTAGAGATAGGAACTCACTATCTAGTCCTGTCTGACATAGACTGTAGACGAGACTGGCCTCAAACTTAGAGATCTGACTCCTGAGTGCTGGCTTTAAAACACACACCACCACACCTGGCAATACCTTCTTATAGAGTTTATATTCACGAAAGCAAGGAAATGGAACCAGCCCCTAAGTACCATTAAAAGATACATTGATAATAAAAATGAGCGACATAAAACCAATGGAGCATTACTCAGCTGTAAGTAAATATGAAATCATGAATTTTCAGGAGATCATATGGATCTTGAGAGTACAGCATCACACAAGGTGACCACACAAAGAAAGACAAAGACTGCACCTTCTGCTCTGTATGGATGCCAGCCTATAGTGTACACATGTGTGAGGGGAAGACCGGGTGATGGAGGATGGGGACAACATAGGACAAACACAGCAAAAGACATGGGATGCTGGGAGCTGCAAGGAGAATAAGGGGACAGAGAGATGGGGTTGGGAGAACCACAAACAGCACACTTTGTCCCCGGATGTCATCATGCTATCTGATACATTATATGCTCATTTTTAAGTAAGAATAAAATCAATGTAAGTGAAAAAATATTTACCTATAACCTTAAGGCTCAACCATCTATGGTGGCAATAGACATGATAAGGCCCCGTTTGCTAGTTTCTATGTCACCTTCTCTATCGCCTCCCAAGATCCTGTCTTAATTTTTTCAATTTTATTATATGCATATATATGGCTCATTGCATACATAACAGAGGGTATCTGTGGAGGAGACAGTTCTCTCCTGCCACGTAGGTTCCAAGGGTCAAAAGCAGGCTACAAGTTTGGCAGCAAGCTCCTTTTCCCGCGGAGCTGTCTTGCCAGCCCACCTTCACTGAAGTGAATTGCTTTCTTTCAGTGTTTCTAGAGGAGCTGTACTCTAACAGGTTTCTGCTCAAAGTTGACAGAAGCCAGACAGGAAACAGAGTTTAACAAATAAGGGGGGAGCCTTATTCCATCCTGTCAGTAGTCACTCCTACAACACCCTGCAAAGTCTGAAGCTCAGCAGGTTCTTTCCCATGAATATAAATTTGGTGACGATGAAGAGGACCAGCAATGCCACATTAAGGACTCAGTGTGAGCTTTGACGTGTGCATACTTACCAAGAAGACTAAGCAATATGTCTGGAAATCTTGTCTAAGTCACTGACAACTAGGAGCCTCAGCTCCCTGTGAGGATCAACTCTGTGAGTCTCAAAGGTTCATTAATACCTGGTGGAAACTCAGATCAGGCTGTGGGTTTTGATAAGGATGAGGAAACACCCAGAGCATCACATATAATCAGTTTATTGCCAGGTAAGAAATTCATATTAATATAGTGAATACATACATTTACAAATAAACATTCTTAGAAAACAAACAAATGTTTTTTCTTCATTGTAGGAAGTGTATCATAAACTCTGCAGTGTGACAAGTGTTGACACAGGGTTACTTGCAGAACATAATGGTTACTAAAATCTCTGCACATAAAATATGCTCCATTTACACAAAAAAACCTGGGGGAGGTTAAGATGAAATTCCAGGCAGAGCCCAAGGGGGATGGAGGCTGAGACACTCCAGGAAGGTGAAGAAAAACCTGGTTCCATGGATAGAAATCAGGGGTCACATGGATGGAGGAGAGAACCGTTTTTATAATCGCATTTTTCTCTTCTATTTCTCCCCGGGTTGTCCACAGGAGCACTGTCACATGGCAGCCATCAATTGCCCTATAGGTCATGTTCCTTCTAAATATCAGAAGGTCTATCTGCCCTCCCAAGAGGAAGTAAAAAAATAAACAGATCTGCTATGCCTAATTGTCCCTCCTCAGTTCCTCTCCCAAAGTTAAATGGGAAGTCATGAGACAGGTGTTTTGAGAGTTGTCCACGGCCCACATCACTCAGGAAGAACATCTTACTGGGAAAACCGCATCTTTGAAGTCAAAGTTACAGCTGCAGACCTAGGAGCCAAGCTCATTGGATGAAGTCTACTCCAAAAAGAAGAATGAGCAAGAAATAGAATACTATAAATTAGAAATCAATAAAGATGCTTAAATTAGAATTGGATACTGGGGAGCATGAGCTGGACGGAGGAAGGACTGCAGAACATGACCTGGAAGCATCTCTCTGGCAGGTCAGCCCAGCGGTATTGAAGTATGTCACTAGTACATGCAAATTGTACATCATGGAGGTAGCATATTTAACACCAACTTTTAAAAAGATTTTCTTATTATGTGCTTTCCCCTTCACTCAGTTATCTCAAGGAAACTCTCTATTGGGTACCAGCATCTTTAACAACACCAATGTCTTTTTGAGGGAAAAGAGACCAGACCAGACCTTCACTAGAATTTCATCTTTAAGTGTCCATAATGCTTACTGTCTATTCACGGTCATCGATGCTGGTGTTCTAGATATGATAAAGACAGATGTTTCCCTGTGAAAATAACATGGATTAAAAGTGAATCCACTTAGATACCGATAGTGTGATGGTAATCTCCAGATGGTGATGTGTTTCAAGGGTAGAACTAACTCATGTCAAAGAGAAATATGCATCCCAGAAGTCTGTACTCCCCCATGGAGAGGGCTGGGGTCTCACCATTTGTTCTGACCTCTGACCTCTGTGTTGTTCTTCTCTGCACCTCTTCTAGTGGAATTGAGAGTTTGCTCTTTGCAGAATTTCTTCTATAAATAAGAACAGAGCACTATTTTTTAAAAACTGAAAAGGCTTGATTTAGGCCAGCTTCCTCATGTTTCAGATGGGAAACAGCCCCAGATAGATCAAAGGCATTGCCAGGCTCTTCATACTTGCTTGAAACAAGGAAAATAATATTTGGATGTGCTGATGTTGTGATACCAGAGAGATCCAGGAGGCAGAGCATCACATGGAATGCTCCAACTCACTGTCACCTAGATTTTTACACACACCAATAAATAATAAATAAATAAACAAACAAATAAATAAATAAATAAGCTGTGACTCTTTGGAAGGTTCCTGTTAATTAGCTAAGACCTTCAGGATTTATTTGAAGATTTTCCTCTTTAAACAAAATGCTCTTGCTTCTCCATGCACCTGTCTGCACTTCCACTACACGAAGGACTTTCAGCAGGACCCTCCTTCTTGGGATCCAATAGCTGTTGGCTCTAGGAACCAATCTGGAAAGCGACTTTGGGAGAGTCCAGGGAGGAAAAGACAGCACAGAATACCTCCCGAGGTCATCTGGTGGGATTGTGGGAATTCTGGGAGTGTCCTTAGGTCCCCCTGACGTTGTAGCAGGCCCTTCAGAGTATTAATTGGCTGGGCTCACCCACAAAGGGAAGATGCAACACCACTACTGTAGGAGAAACAGGAGGGAGGAGGCCGAGGACAGAGGGTGCACTTAGGAACAAGATCTTCACTTGAACAACAGCGACACACTGAAGGCACCACCCACACTTACGTACGACGTTTTCACTCCAAAGGAGGTGAAGCTTGGCAGCAGCGGCAGCAACACGCTGAAGGGGAAAGGACGTTGGGACAGACAGTTCATAGAGGACATCTTTGTCATGGTTCCAGGCCTTGGAGGTGAAGGAGAAACGCCAGGAAGTGGAGGCTTCTTAGTCCCCATCGTACCTCCTTTCACTCCCCAACTGCAAGTTTTCTACGCCCTGGATAAAATTAACACATTGTTCATCTAATGTCTCCCTTTAGAAGTTCATTTCTTAGTATCTCCGGACTGTCTGGCCATCATATAAATAAAGCCCATCCCTCCCAACATCGTGGTCTTTCAGGGAGTTTTCTAGAATGTTCTTCCCTTCCCGTCACTGATGGTGGGCTTAGTGAATAATTTACTTTGTGAGGTTTTTGCTTTCAGCTTTGAAGGTATGCAATGTTCCATCAGTGTAATGCTTAGAATCGCCCTCACCACTTCTCTGTGTTTGCAGGGACCAGGAAATGCTTGTGACCTGAACAAATTCCTCCCCAAGCACTCTGAAGCTGCCCCTGCCCATGTACCCACCCTCTTCCTGTAACCGGAAAGACAGAACCTGGGGGATGGAGTGAACTCCATGGGCAGTTTGCCTAAGTTGTGCTACTTAGATATGTTTGTTATAATGGATTTCAGTCTCCAGTTAGAGAGGAAAGGAAAATGAGCCCCCACAATTTGGGCCTGAAACTGAAAGTTCCCCCTCTGCTGTATTGCTGAATGTCTTCGGTCTCGCACAGCTGCCTGCTGGAGCATATTAGGCATGACCCAGGAAAAGCATGATTCCGTATCACGAGTAGGTCTGTAGTTGGTTCCTGTAGAACGGAGTGTGTGTGTCTGCTGGGGGGTTGGGCAAGACCAGGAAGGTGTAGGTGGGATGGTATTTTTTGCCTCTCTCAGTTGAGTGTGGTCCCCAGGGTACTCCCTGAAGTGAAAGCTCAGACAGTCACTTCTGTTTTGCTGTTGGTGATGAAGTATGGCTGTGTGGGTGGGAAATGCTGGGTGCGAGTCCCCAACGGGTCGCAAGAGCCAGACTCAGCTATGCCAAGCTTGCCCTTGTTGCCATAAGCCTGTCGCCGGAGAGACTGGTCACTGGGGTCCCAGGTCTTAAAGTTGGCAGTAGAGTTGTAGGCCAGGGGATGAGGGGGCATCTTGTTGGTTCGAGACTTCTGTCCATTCTGCTGGGCAGGCCCGTGCTCCGGGCTGAAGGCCCGTGGCTCATCTTCCACTCTTACAGGGTGCAAAGGGAGATTTCCCTTGGCAGCCAGCTCTGCCAGGTGCCTTCGCTTGGTGTAGAAGTCATCATTGACCTTGTCAGCTGCACAATGGGGTGGGCAAATGGAGGAGAGAGTGGAGACAGGGGAGAGAGAAGAGATAGTTAGGGAATTAGACTGGTCAGTTTGACAATCCAAACAAGACACATCGGGACTCCACCTGGAACAAGACAGAGGCAATCGTGGCACCATGCCCTTCTCATGGTCCAGAGCAGGAACAAGGGAAAAGTGAACCCAATTAAACACATATAGAACATTCTAATTCAACACTTGCCCCAACCTTGGATTTTCTGACATTCAAGTGTTGTTGTTTCATCATTAAAATAATAATCTTCGCAGAAGAAACACTGGACATGTTGAGAAATATGTATATTATCTACCACTCAAGAAAAGCAGCAGCAGCCAGTGGATGGCTTTCATGTGGCCTCTTCCAGACTTTGTACGGATGTGTTGGATGCTTGAGGACAAGCATCAACTTCAGATGTCTTCTGAATTACTCTCCTTCTTGTTTTTAGAGGCGCGGATCTCTCATTTTCACCAGAACTCATAGACAATGCCAGACGGCCAGTCACAGAACCTCGGGGATTCTCCCGTTTCGGTTTTGCCAGCACTGGGATTATGAGAGCAGCCACTAAACTGACTTTAAATGTGGTTTCAAAGTTTCAAACTCAGGTGCCCCCACTTGTACAGAAAACACATCACCAACTGAGCCATTTCCCTGCCCTTCTCCTGGATTATTACTGGTTTGTATAATTGCTTTTGTTTTTGCTTTAAGTTTTAACTAGGACTGTGCTCAAATCTAGGTTCTGCCATCAGCATGAAGTGTAACTTTGGCTGTGTTTACTTAAATTCTACCACCATCCACTTCTGCATGAGGAAAGCACTCAAAACAAACAAACAAATGAAAACAAACAAAAAGTGTTTCACGGTGTTGTGTGGATGATTAAGTGATTTGATGCGTAGTGAACACTTTCAGTGCTTCTGTCTTGGCCACCAATATTGTCCAAATAGGTTTAATCCCTCCTCTGATAGTCTGTGGAGCACCCCAGCTTGCCATAATTTACTACCAAGCAACATCTTAAAGACTATATGTTATTTCGTTGGCTGTCAAAATGAACCCCTTTATCGTTGAAAAGTTAAGCTGTGTCAATGTTATGCTCTTATAAATAAAGCTGAAATGAAAATCTTTTTATTCAAATCTTTCGAATTAAGATTAATTCCAAAACACATTTTCTTAATCTGTATCAGAAAGTAGCAAACTGTGGTCCCCTGGGCACCACTGAAGTTAGATACCTCTGTTATTCTAAATAATGTTTTCTTGTAAATGAAGCCACACCCATTTACCTATTGTCTGTGGCTCTGGTGTGACTGAATTATTGTGTCAGACAGTCAGTGGCTGAGGAACCTGAAACACGTACTGCTCAGCCCTGTAAGGTGGACAGACTCCTGATCTGAATCACCTAACGCGGACTGTGTCTCCAGAGTGCAGTGCTGTTGAGGCCTTGCTTCTACCAACTATGAAGACTTGAGCCAGTTTGCAGTGCTCCACCTTACCCGGTCCTTTATTGAATGATCTATTTCTCCTCTCCTCTTCGCCTGTCTTTGTTTTTTCATTTATTTTTTAGAATTTCTTAAAAGAGTACTACATTTACCTCATTTGTACCCTCCCCCATATGCCATTTCTCCCTTTAAATTCCCTCTTTTTCAATTATTATTTCTACCTATATGGTGTGTGTGTGTGTGTGTGTGTGTGTGTGTGTGTGTGTGTGCAATCTGATGAGTTCCCTTAGTGTTGCTGATATGTATGTGTTCTTGGGACTGGGTGGCTAACCAGTCAGGGGACTCATTCATCCGTTCCTCAGGAGCCATTTATTACCTGTAGCTCTTTACCTAGAGGTGGGGCCTTATTTATTTAGATCCTTTTTATCTGATAATCTGATGGTTCCCCCTTTTTAATTTTCTCTTATTTTATCTTGTAAATTTTTATTCATAAGATTCTTTATAATTTCACATTCATTTCTTAACAATACACGTTTGAAATTGCATCTCACTAGGACGTATTTGTTGTTCATTTGCCTCTGCTGCTAACAGCCGACATCCCATAGCATTCTGTGTGAAGCTACAGGATGTTTGGGAACCACAGCTCTGCATTCTTTCCGCACTTCATCTTCCTTCACAAAAGATGGGCCTTTGGGCTTCTGTACATGGGCTCTGCTACACAAACTAGGGAACTGACCAATTCAAACACATGAAATGACCCAAATGAAGTTACCCACAGCTAGTAGCTCAATCCTGGCAACAAAAGCAGCTACATGGGATCAAGGAGACAGATATTAAGGTACCCAGAACCATCTCTAAACAGGTTTAATCAGAAGATCTGGAAGACCAGCCCAGACACCCTTTGTCTTTAAATCCACACAAGCAATCCTAACCCATGGCTGGGCTTGAGAACCCCAGGAGTAAAACTACCACAGTGCCACAGGCAGATCCTACAGAGAACCAACAGGCAGTGTCTTCCCAGCGCTCTGCTGGTATCCTTGACTTCTCCCTCTGGAGAGACCTCTGGATAGGATCCTTCCGCAGTATGTTCTCCCCAGGCACTCGTCATTGCCCCCGCTCTACAGCAGCTCCACACTCGGTTCACTGTTGCTTATCTTGCAAGCCAGACTTCCACAAAGGCCAGGCCAGGTCTGAGTTCTGTCTTCCCTTTCAGAATGCAGGGAAGCTTGGTCGTTGGCAAATATTGGACATAGACATTGTTCAAAGGTGAACGTATAAGCCCAGAGGAGCACATCTAGCCAAGGGTGTGATGGAGAAATTCCCTCTCCTCCTTCTTCCCAGTCTTCTCTACTGAAAATCTCACTTCCCTTCATTATGTCCCTGGCCATGACCTAGCATGCTCATTTGTGGATGCTTACTTCTCAGACACTAGATTAGCCCAAGGTCTACTCATGGTTCAAAAGCTCCCATTTTCACAAATGGAAAAAACAGATTATGAAAGAGGCAAGGACTTCTCAGAAAACTAGAAAGAGAAGTAAACATGGGAACATTTGAGCCTTGGGCTGTCAGAGAAGATGGGCAGAACCCCGCAGCTTCCTCCATACCCATCCTGAACTGGTCTCTTGGTGAATCTGGTATTGGAAACACCTTGGAAAGTGTAGAGTAGATAAAAAGAATGTGTGTGGACTCTGAAATCAGACCACGGAGATGCCACTAAACACCTTATACCTGTTTCCTTAAGCTGAAACGGGACAACATTAAACTGTTATTAAACACTGTCAAACGTATGAGGGGTAAAGCATATGCATTATATATATGCTACACACAATAATTCCTAGAGCACAGTATAACTTCTCAATACAATAGTTTACCTACTTCTTGCCTGACTAGAGTAGCACAGAATTCTAATCAATACGTATTTATTGATCACCAGCCTATCTACAGGGCATGAAGTGGACATCTATCAAACCAATCTACTCCCATGTTGGTCAAGTGCTCAGTCACTCCGCGAAAGAATATACAGAAAATGAGTGGTGGTCAGGGCAACTTTCATAAGAAGTCTTCTTTAAGCTGGCATGCAGAGGCAAGGAGTGAATCTTCACTGTGCCTCAGACAGGCCAGAGTCCTCTGCAGTTTTTCCTTTCAGGAGACAACGTCTATTTCTACATACCTAGAACTGGGCCCGCTTTATTGCTTGTTTTAACTAGACTGCAGCAGCTCTGGGAACAGCTGCTTGAAGCCCTTCCGTGTGAAGCCTGGCTTCCTGTCCTTAAAGGATAAGAAACCCACAGGTCTGCTACTCACATTCAACGCAACCAACAACCTTCCAGTGACCAGATATCTAATGAGAGCATCTTCTTGAACAACACAGCTACAGCCAGCCTGGCTAAGTTCTACCTAGAACATCCAGACTCAGAATCATGATCCCCATAAGTGGTGGCAATGCTGAGCCACCAAGTGTTAAAACACTTGTTATGTGGCACTTGATAGCTGATACACAGTCACACGGCTGCAGCATCCTGTGGTGGGAAGGAGCATAGCAGCTTTAGGAAACTGAAACGCCCAGGTGGTACAGGGAAGAAAGCAAAATTATACCACTGTCATACCACTGTCATCTAATGTCCCATAGGCAAGACTGTCTCATCCATGCCCATTGATGTGGCTGACCGAATCCCTCCATGGGACTCTGGGGTGTTTTAAAGAAGTGAAGTGCAGACATAGCTTTAGTACCTGGGGGTAGAACAGACACCTCCAAAGGATGTTTTAAAGATGATTTCAACCACAAATAGGTTTTCGGAGGCCAGTGGGGTGAACAACCCTCACCTGGTAATGTAGTGTTCATGAAGCTCCCACCTCCTACAGTATTCTGGCCCCTTCTTTGTGGAGTGAGATGACACACTGCATGTGTTTCCCTATTTTAATGTCACCTAGTGAAGGAAACAGCAGATTCACTGAATGGTCTTATAAGCCCCATTAGCAAATATGTTAACCTAACCAGCCCTGCTACCTCATAGACAGATGGCTGATAAGCTGACCAAGAAACAGATGCTGTGGCCAGCCATTCAGCAACACCAGAACTCTCTGATTTGATTTTCTCTATATCTGAAAACGAGGGAGAAAGAAAGACACAGGTGCTTTCTTTCCAATGAGCCTAATTGCCTTGAAGGAGCGGGGCAATAAAATACAACTGCACCTTCCTCCATCTGTCTCTCTCATAATTAGGAGCAGACACCGTACCAGTGCAGGTGAGGCGAACCCTGCATCCGGAGAACCAGTTCCTGAGACAAGCAGCACATCTGAGGGGCTCAGTGGAAGGTCTCCCACCTACCTCCTTTCCTCAGGCCACAGAAATCTCCAGAATGGCTTCTTACAGCTTATTCTCACCTGGCGATATTCATGAATTTACCTGGAAAGCAAAGCCTCAGCCAGAGTTTTCACCAGCCCCTATCTATCTCTGTCTTTGGATCAATAATACAATGAAATATAGCAATTAATCTTCCGATTACATTTAACACAGGGCCCGCATTCTTTACAGAGCCCCCAAATGTGCACGACTGGACTCTTGGTCTTTGTGACACGCCTCTGTTCCATACTGATGGGAACCCATCACAGGATGCTGCAACAGGGTACCACAAACTGACTGGCTTTAGACAACAGACATGACCCTTAGTTCTAGAAACATGTAGTTACCATGGTGGCAGAACCACACTTCTTCTCAAAGCTTTGCCTTTTGTCATGTCTGTTGGTTGCTGGCAATTTGGGGCATCCATTGTCTCCCTTTCTGGCCAGTCTCTCCCTCTCCCTGTCTCCCTCCCCCCTTTCTCTGTGTGTGACCCTCTCCCCCCCTCTGTGTGTGTTTCCAGATGTATCTCTTGTATGGTCTCAGTCATTATGTTATGTTCCACATTAATCCACTGTGCCCTTATTCTAATCTGGTGGCATTTGCAAAGATCTTACTTGAACATGTTCACAGCCTGAGAAGACATGATCTCAGGAAGCACTATTCTACCCAACATACATAGATTCCTTTCTGTTCTAGAACACAGAAGTGTATCACAAGCCCTTGAATCTCACTCCTACTTCTGCTAGGTAAAGTTCATTTTCCAGCCCCTGACCAAAGCTTCCTTCCTAACGGTCTTCTCGTTGGCCCAGGAGGAGCACTTCCCCACGTACCCCCAGTAACACCCATCATCCCATCATCCGTTTTGCTATATGACCTTTTCCTTCTTAGCCTTTTCTTTTCCTGTTCACTAGAATACAAGGCAGAACGTGCCTGTTCCCACTGCTGTTTCTCAGGTCCAGGGCCTCGTGCACAGCTGGCACTTTCCAAGACAAGGAGTCAAACTGTAACTCGTGCATCCCACGTGGAGCTCCTGAAAGCCACAGCACAGGACTGCAGTAGTGAATCTGGAGGGCTGAGATGAAACTAGGTATTTCCCTCCTCCTTCCCTCTCCCCCTGCCCTCCTGGCTTACCACTTGTTCCCTGCCATGATGGACTGAAACTATGAATTCAGGTACTTTGTCTAAGCAATAAAAATTCTAACCAGCTGATGGCACCATTGAGAGACAGTGGAAATTTTAGGAAGTAGAATTAGGACCCTGACACCCTTCCACCCACCAGGATACAAGTAGTGTCACAGGTCCAAAGCTACAGGGCCAAAAAGCCATGAACAAAACATCTGCAACAAAAATAAACCCTTCCTCGGTTTAAAATACCCCTCAGGTATTTTGTCACAGCGGGAGAAAGCTGAGTGACACCGCCCTGTGACAGCAATGCTAAAGCTGCAAGGGTGGTAAAATCCTGGGTCCCTGTTGACCCCTTGGGGCCACATCTTTCTCTTACGCCACTGTATTTGTAGAGTCTTCCAGTAATGCTAAGCAATATTTACTTTAACTTCTATAGAAATGATTTCTGGGTCTCTGCCTTTTTTCTTCCTCCTTCGCAAGCTAAATTAAAAGTAAGAGGCAAAGTGGGCAGACCAGGTTGTTTTTGGCATCCTCCAGTCCTTTGAAATGCATTCTGGGAAGCTGTCCAGGTTCCACAGTCCTCTCAGCAGGCAGGAACAGGAAAGGCAGAGGAGGCGTGATCTGTCTAAGGGCTTCTTAGCAGGGCAGAGGTGGAGGGAGATAAGAAGACTATCTTCAGGGTCAGTTAGCAGTTTACTTGGTTCAGGGCCTTGCAAGGAGAGGGGATTGCATTTGAGCCAGGTGCTAATGATGCTTTTCCCGTGGAGCACTGTGTCATTTGTGCAGTAAGCCTCTATGAGAGGAAAAAACAAAACCTGAAACAGAAAGTGACATTCGGACTCCTTAACCCTGGAGGCCCTGGCAGGAGGTCTCGCTGCCTTTGCTGGAGAAGGTCCTGCCTGGCTTGGGCTTTACATCAAAGCTTTCCAGACCACCACAAACTGTTTTATTGTAACTGTGGGTCCTCTGCATCCCTGGGCCTTGTGTTGCTTCCCTCAGACTGGCTGGCTGGGCAGTCTCCGTTTCCAGCAGGGCTGCTGAACAAAGGCGTATGGGCCTGGCTCCAGCCAGGGCTAACCACAGAGCCTCTGACACAAGCTTAGAGCAGGCTGTGTCCATTCACTGCCTTCCTGGGTCTGCTACACAGACAACTCTTCTCAAAAAACCACGATGTAGTTTGTCTTCCAGCCTACCTCCACGCTGGTGAAAGGTACATGTGTGAGCTTCAACTAAAGCAACAGAAAGGAAAGGCTCTGTCCTACACCCTGCACCGACCTCCTTCTCCTTTACTGCCTCTTCCTGGACGAGATAAGTCCACCGGTGAGGCTTCGGGTGCTGTGGTAGTTGAAGGTATCAAGGAATTTTTGCTCTTCGTTTCTCCATGTGACATTAAATTCCTCCAGAAAGAAAGAAAAGAGAAAGAAAGCAACTTCGAAAGAAAAGTTCTTGTTTGCTTCTCTACCACTGGGCCCTGAGTTCATCCCCAAGACTAACAATATTCACAGCCAGAACAAAGGTGGAGTTCGGAAGAGGGCTTGCTGGGTTTCCTTGCTCTCTGATTCCATCATCACTGAAACTCGCCTCAGCTCCCTCATTGAGATGAGACTTGTGGAGCTGAGCAGCTTCTATCATTCCAGAAAAAAGCAAAAACAAAAACAAAATGCAGTGGTCTAGATGAGCCAGTGTCTAGCCATCCCTGTGTGGGTGAACTCAGCTGAGATCAGAAGAACCTCCCACCTCGTGGACGTCGCTGACAGAGTTCTCAGAATGGTGAGTTCTGAGCTGTGAGGTCTGTTCTTCTCCGTTACACGGTGTTACACGGTGACAGATAACAGACACAGTGTGAGGCAGTCACTTCTAAGAGGAACCCCGAGTTTCCAAGGTGGACCCCCCTCACTGCCACTTCTGGCATCTGTGTGTGGATGACAGACCTGCCCACCTCTCACTACTTTCCTACTTCTCCATCCTGTTTTGTTTCAGCAGTTTTAAGAAAAAGACAAGATTTTCCCGAGTACTTTGCCTGTTTTTGTTTAGTAATGTGTAATTATCAGCATCTATGCTGAGTATCTACTGTGACCTGCGAGCAGCACAGAAGTTGGTCTGGCTGGCTCAGACTCAGAGTGACCCACTTTTAAACCAGTAAACTGTTATTGCAGTCTTGATGTGATGGTAGTTTATGAAAGCCAGAAAACTCTTTCCACGGCCTCATCTCATGCCTATGGGGTCTCAGACACCAAAGCTCCGGTGCTGCCCTGTGCTTTCAAAGGGGCAGAATGGAGGGGAGGGTGGGATTTGAGCTTTATTAAAAAAAAAAAGTTTCTCCTCTCATCACCTCCGTTCCTTCTGCTCTGTATCCTGCTGCTTGATACCAAACCAATAACCCAAGTCAGGAAATTGCCAAAGCTAGGATATCACAAAGTAATGTTTTCAGACTGCCTTTGGGTGAGCATTTTACCAGCGTGGACGGCAGGCTGTGCAGGCTTCATTGTTACATCCAATGAAGATGTAACCAAATTAAACAGTGACTTTTGTCCCATGCCTCCTATAACAGTCCTCAGAAGAACAATTGTCACCTAGAGATCTTTGCTTTCTTCCTTTTTTCCTCCTTTTATTTCTTTCTTCCTTATTTATTTTTATGCTTTTATTAAGAGATTGTCTCACTATGTAGATCAAGTTAGTCTGAAACTTATGATTCTTCTCCCTAAGTTTCCAGAGAGCTGGACTCATAGGTGTGAACACACCTGGCATAGCTATCTCTTGGGAGAAAGAAGTAGCTACGATTTTTGGAGTACCTACTGTGGCTAGATAATGCTTTCGTCCTTCACTTCCAGGATCACATTAAAGCCACAAGACAGACAAGGCAGCATGGCTCTTTCTGTGTGGTAGGTAAACAGAGGAAACCGGGCATTCTGGCTGTCAAGTCACTCCCCCTCCCCCAGCCCATAAGCTGCAGAGCAGGAAACAATATGTAAGCTCTCCCCCCCACATGTTCTTTCAGCTGTGATATGGCTTTAACTACAACGAGGAATATATTTTTCAGCAAACATCAAAGATACATGTGTTGGTTGCCTAGGGATGGGATTTGGAGAGACAGCTAAGGGGGCTGTTTTGTTCAGTAATGAAAATGATCTAAAACTGACTGTGGTAATAGTTGCATTTCTCAGGGCATATAGTAAAAATTGCTGAATTACGAGGGGAAAAGCATCCTGGGAAAATGATGGCATGTGAAAATTGGTGCTCTGAGGCACCAATTATGTGTTTGCATTTGGGGTTTGGTATTAGACACAGTGGCATAAACAAATACTCAAAAGGAAGAACATGCTGGGAGCCCTCCCCACAGACACACACTAACAGGCCCAGGTCCTTAAGGGTGGGAAGCCCTGGGCTTATATTTGCAACTGGCATCTCCAGTGATTCAGAGTTAAGTCCTTAAGTCCCTGTCTGGTCTCAGCCCTGATCCTGCTGAGATGTAATTTTCTTGTGTAGCCTAAGGCAACCCCAGGTTATCATGAGAGGGATAGGAACAGGGTCCCACTGCCCTTACCTGTGCATTTGCTTCTAAACCTTTCCTTCACCGTTACTAACAGTTATCTCCAAAGAGTTGAACAGAGACCTTTGGCATCTTCTATGCATCCTCTGGACCTATTGTATACCAAGCCCTGTGATAAGACATTGGCTTGCACTGGTTCATACAGTTACTCCCACAAGCCCCATGGAGAGTTGGATATGCTGATTGCCTCTCTCTTAGCAACAGCAGAAACAGGAGTACAGGGCAGGTCAGTGGTTGAAGACACAGAGGCAGGAAAAAGCAGGATCTACAGGGATTTTGCTATCACAGTTACAGTTTCTTACCCAAACTCTCCAGGAGAGACCAAGCTCCTACCTTCTTCACCAAGTTCTCCCTATGTTTTAAAAGTGGGCCCCCAACAGTATCAGAGCAATCAATTGTTAAGATGCTAACTGGTCCACCTTAAAATAAAAGACCTGATATCAAGGGTGTTTGGGAAATGAGCTAACCAAAGTTTAACAGCTTTTCGTTGCCGAGGAACTCTTCAGAGCCGCAGGCCTTCCTCACTTGATGGTAATAGCAAAATAACACCTCATCACCGGCAGGCGGTTCCGGCTTTCTGTGCCAGGGACTATGATACATGTTTAAAGCATTATTCCACTTTTGCAGCCACCTAGGAAGTATCTGGTGTGATTATCTCCATTTTGCAGGTCAGGAAATCAGGGTTTAGAATTTACAGCCTTGCTACTTTGAATATGCCTATCAAGTCTCATTTCAGGAGCTATGTAGGGTCAGATCTGGTTAGCACTTGAATGGAAGAAAATGCAGACTGAGGAGTTGAAGGACTGGCTGAAGGTACCCAGAAAAGCAAATTAGGGAAGGACTGGGCCGCCTGTGTGTCTGAGGCTAAGCCTGTCACCCAGCTTGTCTCTTCTTCATAAGAAGAGCGAGAGTACAAACCTCCAGTCTTGTTTTCACATTTTCTCTATAAGTTGAATTGATGACATTTGCCGCCACACACAGTGCAAAATAAATATAGGTTAGCTAAGCAGGGTGGGGGGGCTCCGATGTGAGCAGAAAACAGCTTTCACCCTTTCGCTTTTGACATGGCCTTAAATACTGTCTAAGGGCATCAGAGCACAGCAGAATGATGAAGGCCAGGATGCAGATCACTTCCCCAGGGCTGTCACAGGACCCCATAGCTTTATTTTTCACAGGCAGAAGAAGGCAGACTATGTCTCTCAGATGAGTAGGTCTGTCGTGTTTCAAACTGTTTGCATTTCTAAAAATGGGATTTGACATGTGAACAATTATTATCCAATGCAGGACCCAAAATCTGCCTCTCTCAAGTCAACAGCCTGGTAGCCAGGGGATTCTCATTAAACATGGGCATCTTCCCAGGGTGGGACTATTGTGTCCCCCAGGTTCCAACCCAAATTAGTTTTGAACTCTGGAGCTTTTGTCAAATTTCTTCTTCATTTCTTTCTTAAGTCTTGGGAAGGTGTTCCACGTCTTCATTCAAGGGTGTTTGTCTCCCAACCAGATGTCTGTCCAGCAGTAGTGTCAAGTGCCCAGGTTGGCAGTGCAGCACTCCAGAGCTCATGGGTAACTCAACTCCTGGAGCTCTACCCAAGACCTAGTAAATCAAAAGCTCCCGAGCAGTGGGGTGCTCACATTCTTCTGATGAATAACTATTTACCCCTGTCATCCTCCACTCCATCTTCTCTCTCTCCTATGCCAGTAAAACGATATCTGTGTTCAAGAGCATCATAATTGTCCAACTTTCCATAGTCTAGTTCCCACTGAGAAGTCAGAGTGATCTTTTAAGAGGTGAAAATGACACACAGGTGCCTGGTGGAGTTTGCATTGTCTGTCTCCAACTCTTACTCTGTTTAAGATCAGTAAAGAGCTCCGCCTCCCCTCTTTGGGAACAGCTGCTCCTTTCCCACTGTGGGATCCAGTAAGGATGAAGAGCAATGAGAGCAAAGCTCATGGTTGGTTGTGAAAACAGCTTTTCCTCCCCTCCACCCCCTGGGGAACAACTTACCCTGAGCATCAAACAGACATACTCTCAAATTACAGTACCACCTGGAGAACAACTTACCCATTCGCATCAGACAACATTCTCTCAAGTTACAGTACCACCATTAGTGACCAGATCCCTTTAGATGAGTGTGACTCTTCCTCACTTGGACATTCATGACCTAGTTCTGAATGGACACGACAATACAGCAACACAACGAATGTGAAGGGCCAGAACTCTGGCACAAAGTAGGGAATCCGTGTATTAATCATAGCCACCACTTGACCAAGTCACCCAACTAGATAATTCAGAGACTCAACCCAAAAACTTCCTTAGTCCCACTGCTCGTTCTGCTGGGAAAGTTGGAGACAAATTCTGTTCCATAAAAATCTAGTTCCTCAGACTTGACTGTGTTTATCTCCCCATGAGGACTGTTTCCCTCCCCATGTACCACCAGTGATACTTCCAGGGTAAATTGATCTTGGGTTTTGTTTCTGCCACCTTGCTTTTGTAGTTCTCTTTGATGAGTTTGCCTTTCCTGAGATGCGTCTGATAGAGGAATTTCCTTAAAACAACTAATAATGGGATGTGAAGGAAAAAAGCACATGGCCCAACAACTGCCCTAAGCATGGACACCACACCCAAGTGCACACACATGTGCCCGCACACACTACATGACACACTGCTGCACTAGAGATTACAGACGTGTAGGCACCAATCGGAGAAGACACACATGTAACTGGGTCACATACAAACACTGGGACTCTCTGGCCCTTCATGATTTAATGTTGAGTTTGACAACACCTGGACAAAGAGCCAGAAAAAGCAATACGGTACCTTTCGGTGACTTAAGCGTCGCCACTGCCCAGTCACCATCAGAATTTCCTAAAAAAATAACAATCGAGAAATGCTGATCTGGTTGCGCAGAAGTGCTTGCTTGTGGTACCCTCACACCCAGGTGGTGTTTGCTACCTCAGCTAAAAGCTTCCAAGGAATCTGGCCTCAGGGAACCCAGGGAACAAGGAAGGGAGCCAGTGTGAACTTGCAATAGGTATGCACCTGTTTCTACAAGACATAACAGACATAGCCTGAACATCCCAGGTAAGAGCAGCAGAGGTGTACTCTGGTTACAAGTTTCAACTCACTATGAGAGGTTGGTTTTGCTAATGTTTACACAAGTGGACAGATATGTAATTTGCCTCCCGTTCGCTGCAGACATTCTTCTGAAAGAGGGTATGCCATTGTTAAGTCATGCTCCAAGCCCAAGATTAGAGCACGCCCTTCTGCCCATAGTGTTAAATGCTGCATTGTGTATAGCCTGCCTTACCACAATGCCTAACTTTGAAAGACCCTGTTGAAAGAGTGAGTGAATTCGCTCTTCTCCAGAGTCACTTTTCCTTAAGTAGGAAACTCCCCAGTGTTGTGGGAATGTATCCAGTCAATAGCCTCTTAGATACAGCCCATTAGGGTGAGGTCTGACGTACTATAAGCATAGACAGGAAGTGTGCTTGCCCTTTTTTCCTTTCGCTGGTGGTCGGAGTTCGGTTTGCAACCCCAGCGCCCACAAAGCAGAGGAACACAGCAGCTTTCTATTACGAATGATCCCCAATAAACATTTGTTATCTTTTATTAAGGGATCTTATGACCAGAATGATTATAGAGCCTCCCTGGTGTGCCAAAGAACTTTTAGATTGCCATGGACCCCTTGGGGATCTGAACCCTATCCTCTCTTCACTCAAACAGAGAGGAACTTAGAGTCACAGGACAGTGAGTTAAAGCTCAATGCCCTGCCTGCTATGCTTTGCCATGTCTTCTCCCCTCAACCAGGGTCACCCGGAAATAGGCCAAGGGCTCCATATCTTCCTTTGCTCATGGACACCAGTATGACCAACACCCAAGTCACAGGCTCCAAGGAAGTCATCCCCCTCCTTAATCAAATTTCTCAGTTTGCCTCTAAGGCAGGACCCAGTCTTTTGTCACCTTTCCCCAGCTTCAGGTCAGGTCATGGGTTGACCAGGCAGTAACACTTTTTTTTCTAGGAATCCATTGATAATGAGTGTACTTAATAAGATGATGGGTGCATGGGCTCGCAAATAGGTACTACAGACCTCACTACACTTGGTGCCACTAGCTGACATTAGAGGAATATTTGGGGATGATAAATTGATCATCAAAAGGGAATGGACCTTTTTAAAGCAAACAAGGACTGTAGGAAGGAAAGAGAGATGAGGGAAGGTTGGGTGTGCTGACTCATTTCTTAGCTTTGTTGGGATGGAGTTACTCTACTGCAATGATTTCTCAGTAACTGCTATTGTAAAAGCAGGAGCTGTCCTATTTGCTGCTTGAAATCTCACCTCAGATAGACTGTATTTCCAATATGTTATAGTTCCGATGCATTCAGCATTGTGGGAAAGTTTTTAGTGTCACAGCAAAAACTGACAGCTTGGTGAACCTTGCCCCCACAGAAGGAGGGGGAAGTGGAGATGGCCTCACAGAAGGAGGGAGAAGTGGGGATGGCCTCACAGAAGGAGGGGGAAGTGAGCATGCCCTCACAGAAGGAGGGGGAAGTGGGGATGGCCTCACAGAAGGAGGGAGAAGTGGGGATGGCCTCACAGAAGGAGGGAGAAGTGGGGATGGCCTCACAGAAGGAGGGAGAAGTAGAGATGGCCCCACAGAAGGAGGGGGAAGTGGGGATGGCCTCACAGGAGGAGAGGGATATGGGGATGGCCCTCACAGGAGGAGGGGGAAGTGGGGATGGCCTCACAGAAGGAGGGGGAAGTGAGGATGCCCTCACAGGAGGAGGGGGAAGTGGGGATGCCCTCACAGGAGGAGGGGGAAGTGAGGATGGCCTCACAGAAGGAGGGGAATGCTGGGGGGAGCCTTGAAACTCTTCTGCCCGGTTTTATGCTTTGACAGTCACAAGTAGCCCTACAAAGGCATCATTTTGTGCAAACAAGATTTCCAAGTCAAGCCATCTTGAATGTGAAGTCTGATACTCAACCACACTGCGCCTTGGTTTCTCCACCAGCAGTACCACAATACAATAGTTCTGCTGTCTCTCTTGGACACACGCTGCTTTGTAATTCAGTGGTATTAGCCTCCGCTAATATCTAACTTTAAAAAAATTAAACCAGCTGAAATCAGTTCATGGCTGAGAACTGCATAGTTTTCTTTGGGTTTTGGTATGAGAGATACCAGCAGCAAGCATAGAGAGGGAATCCCTGCATTGTTGCTGATGTTTTCCATTCTTATCGGAAGATGTAATATATTCTGGAAAATCACCATCTGTTTAATGGCAAAAGGGAGAATATTTTCCTTAAGATAAAATTAAACTTTGGGTTAAAATGAAGGCATGCAGCATTTCATTATCGTGTTGGCAAATTCCTTCTTTCTTACACTGGGTGGCCAAGGTTACCCTGAGTCACATAAGGGGCTTGTGGTCAGCAGCCTCCAGCAGTCTAGGAGTTCAACCCTCAGAAACCTAGGCCCATGGATCAGGGCAGATGGGAGATAAATTCAGACTGCAGGCAACTTCCTGTTGTGATGTCCAATTAGATAACAGGATGGAGTCTCCCCTGCTCTAGAGAGAGAAGTACTCCCTCCCGAAGCACCAGGTGATCTTTAGGGATACCTTCCGGACACTTAAAACTCAGACCTGACCAATTTTAGTTTCATGTACATTCTTCCTTCCTGCTGGTCCCCTTAGGTTCTGATGTGGCATGATGTCGATCACATGTCAATTTACTGGTTTTACACAGGGCACTGATAGTTTGAAATGCCCCGTGTGGTGCTGTGTACTGGACACAATGCAGTTGGGGTTGGCCAGGTCCTTGCCTCAGAATCACCTGTAGTCAAGGGGCAGCAATCCAGTATCTGGAGAATAAGCAAATAATGATAACTCATTGCAGCATACTTCCCCCAGAGCCCTGAGTGCCTCAGCTCCTGACACTTCCCTCTTGTGTTCAGTCTTTTGCCAATAGCTCAGCAGTGGGCCCCTGGGAACAGGCCATTCTACTGTCACATGCCTGATACGGGGTGTGTTGAGGCCCTGAAGTCTAAAAGAAGAAAGTTCTAAGTATGAATGGGGTGATTTCAATTAAGCAGCAAAAATAGAATGAGAGACAAAGGCAGGCAAGTTTGGGGAGCTGAGTCGGGGATAAAATATACTTATAACACTTCCTTCAAATATGATCTCCAGTCAACACCGGCAGTAGGTATTCAAGACGTTTCCGCCCCACAGTTATTCTGATAACTAAAAGAGGTGGAAAGATTTAATATTACAATTTTACAAATTGGAGTGATGTTGGGGACTATCCAGCTCTGCTCCTTTGCCTATTATGTGAAGTAGAAACCTAGGCATTTCACTGGCTGGCTCAGTGGCGCACAGCTTGGTAAAGGCAGAGCCCAGACTAGAGGGAGCACCTGGTAGACACGCATTGCACACTTTGGATATTAAAGCCTTCAAGGTAGATTCATTTCCTAGGGATTTTTCTTTCTTTGCCCGCTGGACTGGAAGATCTCCCACAGTGAGTCTGGCTCTGGGAGGCTGCAGAGCTTTAGAGGGCAAACCGTTTTTTAAACAGCCTTGCCCCCGGGTGGTAATGATCCTCTAATGAAATGCATTTCCCCACTCACACCAGGTTTGAATTACACCTTAATAAAAAACCCTTGAAAGAACATTTATTATGGGATTTGCAGTTCACTGATGCAAGCTGATGCTGGAGTCCCAGGAGCCATTGGTCAGACAGTTCCTAAGTCAGTCACAAACTGATGCTGGAGTTCAGGGGAGCCACTGGGTCAGGTAGTTCCTCAGCCAGCCACAAACTGACACTCCACTCAAAAGAGAGGCAACAGCCCACTCGCCACTAAATAAAATCCTGAGAACTCCGCAGTTGTCCAAGGAGAGGAAGGGAAGTCCATTAGCCCCAAACTAGATGGGGCCAAAATCCCAAGAGAAACTCTTTCTTTTGCTACAAGATACAAAGATGATTTTTTTTAAATCCAGATAGTCTCTGATTTTTGTCAAAGGCAAGCTCATTCATTTATGCAAAAAACTTCCAGGAGGCCCTGGTTGCAGAAGAAAGGGTTACAGTAGGGAGCGTCAAACATGTTTTCAGATTGCAAATTTCATTCCAAATTCTCTGCAGACATTTCTTGTCTAAAGCTGACCCACAGAAATCCCAGAGAAGATCAATGAGCTGTGTTGGAACATTCATCAATTATTTACCCTAAGAGCTACTAAGACTAATTTGTGTGGGGGTCTAAGATAAAGAAATGAGTTGCATGGATTGATTTGACCAGTTCACAAAGAAATGAAACACATCTGAACCAATTATTCTTAATTTCTAAAGAAGAATCCCATATAACAACGGATGTTATTTATCACTGAAGTTCAGGGTTCAGGAAAGGGAGGTGGGACCAGAAAAGTGTTTGCAGGTTGTTGAAGCCTTGTGAGCAGTGAAGATGCTCTCACCTGCTCTCCTGGGCAATACTACCTCTCCCTTCCTTGTAAAACATGCAGCTCAGTATGCACATGTTTTGCAAGAATAGTGTGGAATCAAGAAAATTGATGACTATAGAACAGAAGAGGGGGTGTTTTCCCCCCAGAGGCTGGGGGAGGCAGAGAAATAAAGCATGAGACTCGGATAACTAGTAGGGAAAGTCTTACCAGGCAGGAGATTTAGAAAAGCCTGTTTCTGTCTATTAAACACATGACCTTGGCACTATACACTTGGCTCAATCTCTTCTCATTATCCCATCCTGAAGGCCTAGGCAACTGGGGAACAGGAGTTCTTCGACTTCTGATACATTAACCACATAGCCTGTCTCTGGCCTTATGTGAGGTCCCAATGCACTTGTTTAATGAGTATTATAATAATAATAATAATTATTATTATCTACCTTAGATAACACAAACATCAGAGCCATATGGTACATATGGTAGTGTCTGAACTTTGGGTTCTAAGGTTAGGACATTTCATAGCTGAACCAATCAAAGAATATCTACTATCCCATCTCTCCTGAGGGGCTGGGAGAAAGAGATGAACAATTGCATATCTGTGGTGTCCTCTACCTGTCCAAAGTTTCCTGGAACTAAACCTATGTGAGAATAAATGAGTTGGTCCTGTAAACGGCAAGAAGAGCAGAAAGAGCTCCACCACAAAGTCAGATGGCATTCCAGGCAAAGGGAGTCATCCTATGACAAAGGTCCTGGCAGTCAATCCTTCAGTGAAGGAGAAGCATCCTCCATAAGGAGAACGTTAGGGACAAGGAAGAAGACCTTTCAGGAGGACTCAGGCTGAGCCTGAAAGAAGATAGAACCAAGAAAGGATTAAGAATGGCTGCTCACACAGGAGTGGCCATCTGAGAAGGACAGACATTATGAATGATGAGACTTAGCTCATTTCACTTGTTTCTCTCTGTGCATTTTATAAACTGGGAAACTGAGGACTGCCAGGAGTTGGGTGTTATGCAAGTCACACAGAAGCTATGCGGTAGAACCAGGGTTGGAGTTCATATCTGCCTGGCTCTTCAGCTCCTCAAAATATAAGTTCAGAGGAATGGAGGTGAGGTGGAAAGGTGGGTTTAGAAACCTCTCCTCGAAAACAGGACTAGAAAATGGAACTCACAGGATGTAACAAGAGGAAAACAGATTTCCTGTGTCTGGACTCCGCAAGAATGTGGAAGCAGGCACCAGATTTGAGAGAGGACATGAAGAGCGAGCAGAGGAGATGAATGGGGTCCGCTTCTCCTGAATGAGTGCTGGCTTATGTTCTGGTCTAAGCCAATAGCCCTCAGTGTCGGCTTCTTATTAGAAAACTCTGGCCTTTTTAAGTTTTCACATCCATGAATGGTTAGTCATGGATCTCTGTGCTCCTTATGCATTCCTGGTGCTTGTGGAGGCCAGAAAAAGGTGTCGGATCCCTGGAACTAGAGTTGCAGATGGTTGTGAGACACCCTGTTGGTGCTGGGAATTGAGCCAGGGTCCTCTTGAAGAGTCTCTGAGCTAACTCTCCAGCTCCCTTTATTTTTTTCAAATGTCCATGTCTGAACTCCACTCTTACCCAGCTCAGTTAAAGGTCCCAAGGTGCACTGGAGCCCAGGTACTGTTTACTGCACTCAGGGTGCTGGATGATCTGTGTCACTGAGAAGCTGAGTTGCCACAACCAATCACTAACCAGGAACTGACAGCTTTGCTGTGGCTGTGACTTCACCCTGAGGAATGTGTCTGAGAGCAAAGTGCCCTGTTCGAGTGGGAGAGACAGAGGAGACATGAGAGGGAGATGGATGCTAGGTAACTGAAGCATCTGTTAGCCTCGGCTCTGCTTCCTGCTGCTGTTGGGTCTGTTGAATCACTGCTTCAGTCAGCTTTCTTAATCTAGTCGTCGAGCTCCTAATTGTGTATTCTCCCATGGATCAGTGAGCGTGCTTCAAAAGTCAATTGTAGTACTGTACACTTGGTAAGATCAACATTTATAGTAGCAGTAGAGTCTAGAGTCTATGCCTCCCTTCCCTAGGAACTGTTACACCCTGAAGGAGAGAGGCTATGAGCAAACATTGTGTGATCTCCATAAGCTGCTCGGAGATGGCAGGGAATGTGTGGTGATGGGGTTTACCTTGTTAGAAGTCGAGGCATTGCTAGGACTAATAGACCAGATTCTACACCTGAGGATCTTGAGGACTGCCTAGGGCAGATGGAGAATGCTAAAGGGGGTTAAGCATAAGCGGGGCCATGAGCATCTAGGTCTTCCTCCCCAGGAAAGAGTCCTAAATAAACAGGTGCTCCAGATGACCAGCCTGCCCCCAGAGAAAGGCAGGACTCAATTAGTCCAGAGGAAGCAGCTGGGAAGTCTTGAGTCTAGATAGACAGATAGGTAGATAAAAGGATGATAGATGATAGATAGATGATAGATAGATAGAT